>JAMXDE010000069.1:0-210160 GCA_026770025.1 Craspedostauros australis | reverse complement strand
ACCAAGACCTGGTGCCAACCCTTCGAGGACGTCAGCGACGGCAAGAGGCCGGCTTCCCTATAACGACAATGACATGGCGCCGCTCGTCGCCTCCCAACGCGGCGCAGCAATCTGGAGATTGACCCGCTCTGCGCGGCCGCAAGAACGACGCCAACACGATGATTTGCGCGCACGATTGGTCGCTTGTCGCGACGACGGCGGCGGATGATCATCATCGTGCAGCAACGCCAAGTGGTCGCCCGTGCTTCTCGTCGTCGCCATCGTTCTCATTCCGTTCTTGATTGGTCAGTTCGGTTTCTGGCGGTGGTGGTGGCGGTAGGAATAGCATGTGCGGCGGCAGATGCAGCGGTGTCAGTCGAATGTACCCAAGCCGAAACACGAACTTCCCCACGTTGAGTCCGACGCGTGGCCCACGCTTAGTCCGACTCGTGTCCACTTGATTCGACGCGTGGTCCCCACGTTGACTCCGACGCGTGGTCCCACGCCGCGTCCGTGAGGATCCGGCGGGGTCCTCACACCCACGAATTGCCGCCACGGTCCTCCACACCCACGCGCATCGACGCCAACGCCATCCTCGCCGACCGCCATTCTGCATCAGCAGTACAGCGCGACGAGACCTGTCCGCATGCGAAAAGAAGCCATTCAACATGACATCGACGCGTTCTACAGCCTTCAATCCACACCCGACATCAATTCCTGCGTCGTGGAAGACGAGCTTTGCAAATGCGTCATCCAACCGTCGGGTTGCAGGCTTTCCAACACAGACAATATCCCCCCGACAAAGGAGTTGAAGGACGCATCAAGTCCATTAAGAAGTTCGAGGAGGCCAAGGCGATTCGACGGTCGATGTGTTCTCGTGGGATTCCATCACGGAAGCTTGGCTGGGACGGCATGAACACCCGAAAACGAAGTATGCCGAACATGCCGAGAGTTTCGAATTGTTCACGGACGTCGTGCGCAGCGATATCAATGCTTGCCGGTGGGTATTTCCGGCATACGGTGAGTGGTATTGTTTTACCTATTTCTGTTGGTTTACGACGCAGCGTTCCGTGTGTTGTTCGGTATGAACACTTTGATACCTTCCGTCATGGCGTTATGCACCCATCGCATCATCGTTCACTCCTGATTGCTGACTGCTACTCGTCGCGACGACAAACACAATATATCTGCTACACACGCATACTACACGCGCACACCGACCTCCGCACAGTGCGCCCACGTTATGTACAGATTGACGCACCACCAATTGCAAAAGTCAAAACGACAGTATTCTGGCTCCTACTGCACCAACGACTTCAGCCCTCTCCAATGCTCGTCGGATGCCGTCACGGCGCACATCGCCATCTGCAACAACTGCAAAAGCTGCGACCAAGCGCGTGTCGTCATAACTCCATCTTCCACGCGATTCCGCCTACATGGACCCATTCGTCAAACGAACAAGCGCTTGAATTGCTACGCCCACGCGGAAAATGTGGTCTTACTCGCTGCGACCAGATCTCTCGATGACGCAAAGGAGGAGTTGCAGCATCTGCCAGATGAACTGCATCCGACGCGAGGGAGCCGTGCGTGGGGCAAGCAGACGTGCAGTGTGTTGAAGAGATCCTCAAGGATGATGTCACACAATGTCGTAAGTATCGTAATTGTAATGAATCGCTCACAAAATCTAAACACAACCGTCGCCACTGTTTTCACCTGTCACTAGCAAGAGCAAGAGAGAGAGACGAGTGTGTATCGGCGCAACGGAAACCTTCCAGATTCCTACATGGCAACCTGTTTCCAAACGCGGAACGGCCTTGGCCTGTCGCGTCTTGTTTCTCCACGATGTTGCCTGGTCATTCACGGCGAAATCGCAATCGCATTCTTCCGTTCATACCTGTGACACCAAAATCACATCTGTGAAGCCCAATTTCATCTCATAAGAGCCCATTCATCACAAACAACGAGTCGCGGGGGGAGCGTCTACATGCGTTTTCAGTTATTGCAGAATATTATGCAGCGTATTGTGATATATATAAAAAATGTCCGAGGTGGATCATCTTTATATTAATAAAGTTATGCTGCTGTGGGTTTCAGTAACTCTTGTATGCACGCACGAAGTGAACGACTGATGGTGTCAGAACACGATTTCGTTGATGGGCTTCGGATCGACGAGAAATGCAGCATCACAGTTGCCAGCTGTGGTTTCTTGTGGATTCCAAAGAGGACGCTAGCGCAAGTATCGAGAAGCTGAAACTTTTTGTTGATCTTCGAAGTTGTCAACAAGACAAGATTGTCTTTTTGGGACAACGAGATAATATCACGTTTAACATGAATCATCCTTTGCATGTTGCTCTTTCGTGCGTTCTCTGTTGACTCTTGTGAAAATATTCGAATTATTTGATCCAATCGTGTGTTTCCTACTGATTGACATTTTGGAGGTCATGCGTCCAGACGGATGTTCTGCCATGTACATACACCAGACGAATGACGATCGTGTTGTTTCGTTTCTGTTCCGTTCCTTTCTCACCAAAGACGCGCCGATTGGTTGCATCTGGCAGGCGGCTTGAACCGTCGCCCGAACATTAGGAGAGCGAGCCAAATGATTGACTGATAATCAAATGAACGTTTGATAGTGTCAACGACGAAATAAGCGAACAACATCTCATTTGAATGTGAACCTGCATCATACACATATCACGCTGTAGACATCATGTAGACAAATTCTTTTGAGAACGAACTCTACGTAGGACGTGACCAAGCCCATATGTAAACTGAATCCCTTGCTCAAAGTGATGAGAGCGGTAGGGTCCACCTTTCCCTCCCCAGTTCCTCATACCACCCAGAAGATACAGTCCTTCAATGCTTCATCAATGCTCTACTCCTGAGGTTCAAAATGATGGTGTCATATATATACCTCACTGATTATAACTATTAAGTTATGCGCGGGGAGGGGGGGGGGGGGGGGCGCTTGATCTGCTTGTTATTCTCAATGTCTGCATTAGTGGGAACGGATGTGTCCGTATTATGATCATGTGGGAGAGAGGCTGTGTCCATTGGGCAGTCTTTTGCTGGCGATGTTGTGGTGCAGGGGAATTGTCTCAGGGTGCTTCCGCCTATAGTTTCCATCTCCAGTTCACAAGCACTGCTGTGGCTGTGACACATTGCCTCAGGCTTGGTGCAGGCTGGACCCACGGAATGAGCTGGGCGTGTTGGCAGTTCCGCTCACGTAACCTACGATCGTGGAGATGGTGTTGGTTGATAGTCGTCTGTTTGCTATTTCATACGTTGCTACTCCGACCCTCTCGGTGTACATCCGTTTCTGTCTTGCCCTATGCTCTCGGTGCTCAATCGTTTTGTAGATTCAGTCTCGGACTATGACGTCGGTACGCGCGATGCTCTCTGTTCCTCTCTGTACTCTCTTCTCTCTTCACATCGGTTCTCGGCTACACGATACTCCTGTGCTCGATGCGTACTCCCACATTCAACACTCTGTTCATTCAGTATGGCTCCTACTTCAGAGTAATCACCATTTTGAAGTTCACCTTCTGATCGACCCCCCCCCCCCCATGATCTTGATGCCCTTCGGTCATAAGATCTTTGCCTCCTGCTCTGACTTGGGCAGATGTCGACGTGGTGACACCGATGAATCCTGTCGACGTCAGTAGGCGTCCTTCTGCTCTCCAGATGTATGTTCCATGGTGAGCAGCGCCTTCAGATGATACGTCATCTGAGGTTTAGTGGGTAATACCTCGAGATTCTCTTGGTACCCTTGATGGATGGACGGACGATCTTCAATTCTCTCAGAAATCGTCATTTGCAAATTTCCTCAGATCTTGCTCCTTTTCGTGTGTTCATTTCCCCTGTAATCTGACGAATCACAGCATACTATGACCGATGTATTTATACCGTCCAAGTGTGTAGAGAGAATAATGGGTGGAGCGATGACATATACTCGTACATTTCGACATATACTCACATGTACATCTCGGCATGGGGTCTGTCAGGTTGGGGATCATGTCCCAAAGTGGGTGAGACTGCAGGGATGGTGGTTGGCAGGCATGTTCACAGCATCTGAAAATATTGGAGAAGCACAGGCATCGTGTCATCGGAAGTCTGGGACGCTTGACCTTGGTCTGATCCTGCCATTGCATCAGTGTCGTGTGCACATGAGGTTGGGACATTGTCCTGCAATTGTGAGTAGTTCGAGGGCGCGCCTGGATTGTGGTCCCATGGATTGCTTGGCATCCGCTCCACTGCATCGCCATCTGCCCTAAATCATGCATCCAGCCTACTTTGCTTTGCGCAGCTGTATTGTTTTATTGGGGAGTCGCACGGACGGCGGAGAGACGATGGTGTCAGCATGGGTTGGAATTCAACACACTTTGTCGAACAGTGTGGACAGGCTACCACAAATGTCCAACACAACATCAACCTTTGTTGATCAAGCTCCTCTCCATCATCATTCATCTTGAGGATGCATTGAACTGGAAGGCCTGTCATGTATGTCCATACACAGTTACTTTACAGAGGTCAAACCTCAGAACTGGATGGACCCCATAATCTCCGATCTTCGCGACAGTGGAAAGCTGGATGTAACTGCTGCCGATGGAGTGCCAATGAAGTACACAAACAAAGCATCACCGCAATACAAAAACATATTAAAATTGCATGGGTGACTCCTCCAACCCAAGCAAGCTCATGTTGGTACAATAGCTATCTGCATCAATTGTGATGAGTGACATGTGTGAGAGACCTGTACAACGCAGAGAAACAAGAATTATGATTCGGATTTGTGAGGTGGAGTAAAAGCGTGAAGCTCTGTCCACACAGATGGAAAATTTCCAGACTGTGACACCCGCTTACAATGATGGACTGGGACGACCCACACGATCGAAGTATGAACTACTCTATCAGTTGCAGCCGCCGCTCGCTTAATGTTGATGGCCCACACAGGACATCACTCCGGAGACGGTGGTCCCAGTTCCTCGTGAAGAGGGGCGGAGAGGTCTGCTTGTAGACATGTCGGCAGCGATCAAAGCAGACAAGTTTGCGAAGGCAATGGGTTGTTTTCCACCCACTGTTGAACAGCAAAAATGTCGAAGGCGCCATGGTGTGTGCGACGCGTGTCGAGATGTACATGTGGTATAGGTCAGATGTACGTATATATGTGCCATCGGTCACCGCTATTCCTCTCAATACGCACTGGACGGTATAACTATACTCGTGTCGATTAGTATACTGTGATTCGTCAGAATTACAGTGGAAATGGAACACACGAAAAGGGGCAAGATTTCTGGAGGAAATTTGCACAATAACGATTTCTGAGAGAATCAGAAGCTCCGTCGTCCATGCATCAATGTACCCAACGAGAATCTTCGAGGACTTCCCAACTAAACCCAGATGACAATATCATCTGACAGAACTACTGAATACACCAATGGAACATGACATCTGGAGAGCAGAAGACGCCTACAGACGTCGAAGGATGTCAACATGTCACCACGTCGACAGCTGTCTCCAAGTCAGCACAGGAGGCGAAGATACGATTGACCCATGAAGATCCATGGATACTGCAGGTGAACTTCAAATGGTAAAGTACTCATGAGTAGAAGCCAGTACTGAATGAACGGAGTGTCAAATGCGGAGTAGCAGCGAACACGGAGTATCGTTGTAGCACGAGCACACGATGCTGAGAGGAGAGAGAGACGAGAATACAGAGAGGAGCGACGAGAAGGATATCTCGCCCGGACCGACTCATAGTCGGAGGACTGAATCTACGAAACAGATGAAGCGCCGAGAGCATCGGGCAGAGAACGAAACGTGACACAAGAGTATCGGAGTGCCAACGATAATGAAATAGCAAACAGACGACTATCAACCAATATCCATCTTCACGTTCGTAGGTTACCTGAGCGGAACTTGCCAACAGACGCGAGGGCTGCGTGCTGTTGGCCCATCATGAGCGCAATTCAGTTGTTCTCATACAGCACCGTACCACACCGCGGAAGTACACCAAGCTTGCCAAGGATGCCAAACGAAATGCATTCATGCCATGCGACCAGGCATCGGAAAGCACAGAGAAGTTCAGCCTCTGTGCTGAACATGGCGACCGTGATCTGCAACTCTCGGTTCCATGCGACGGGCAGCAGCAGCGAGATGAAAAACCGATGGACAACACTGACTGTGTGAATGAGTGGCCATGGCACAATCACTGTCAGCCATCCTTTAGAGGACATTGGGGTGTTCTGTGGATGGCATAATACATACATCGTGCGTGGCATCTGCTTTTTTGCGGTAGACTGGACATGGGGACATGTGGCGGTAGTGCAGGGACAGCGTCGGTGCAATGCAGCGCGATGCTTGAGAGGAGTGTTTGGAAGGAGATATCGAGAAAACCTGATTGGCGACAGCGAAATGATCTATGCAGGCCCTCGCCAAGAATTGCAAGAGTTTCACGATGGGAAAGCGATGGCTGGCCTACAGGTGATCATGGAAGATGAGGTTGCCCATAGCCCTCACAATAGCATTCAATTATGCACTGTGCCTGCTTGAGCCGCATGCATCCAAGGCTTCCGAATAATCAGCTATGCATATGTTGCGCATTGCCAATCATCCCAAATTGGAGTTGAGCGCACCATTCATCTTATTCTGCCATGGCCATTTGAAAAAACATTATGAGACCGCTGTATATTGTGGATGCGACATGTGTGGAAGTTTGGATCAGATCCGCACCAAGAAGTTGGAGAACGCTGAATTATTTCATGGGAATAACAGGAACGAAATCCAAGCTCATCGCAGAATCTGCGAGCAAGCCGCTACATCGCATCGCATGCCAATGGCAAAGTCATCAACCTGACATAGAAAGAGCATGTCGCCTGTTCTTTGAAGCGCGCGTATAGGCATAGAGATGCATTGATGGGGCACTGAAACCCATTTTTTTTTATGCGAGCAGCTGTGCATCAATGTGTACCGCCCACTGCCATAGTGCTCAGGAATTGACCCTGAAGATTCTTGTTGATGAGAGTCATGCAGCCACACGGAATGGGTGCGCGTCCCTACGACTGCCACCAGTCAGCAAAGGGGCTGTCAACATGCATGTAGTACTTCTGTGCACCACAAGAAGCCTCAGCAAATGCATTGTAAACGTCAGCGCTGTAGATGGTCTTGTTCTCCATGGTTGTGACAGCAAAGAACAGCCAAGAAATCCGTAGCAGCCAGAGTAGCCGTGAATGTGTGCCCTGTGATTGCTGCCTTGCCTGTTGAATGTACATATGTGTATGTGCATTGCTCACCCATTGTTCTTGTATGATCTACGCCAAAGCGGCGCAAACATTTTGTGTCGTGAGTGATCTGTGATTGATCTGTGAATGATCTGTGGTTGATCGAAATCACATCACAAAATCGGCACACACAAAAAATCAGAATTTCGGAAGACATTTTGTGAACAATCATTTCTGAGAGCATCAGGATGCCAGTCTGTCCATCAACTAACCGGAAATGCATGACATCGAGCAAGGATCGATGTATTTCATAACTAAACCTCAAATGATGATATCCTCGCCATACCACTGCATCATCGATGGAATATGGAATCTGAAGGATCATGGAAGACAACAGCTGGCATCAACAGGATGTCATCATGTCACCCACATCAACATCTGTCTCCACATCAGATCAAGAATGGCAAAGATTCATGACCAAGTGACATCAAGATTGTGGATATGCAAGGAGGAGTTCAGATTGAGACTTGGCGAATACTCACAGAGTAGTGCACCAGTAGAGGATGAAAATGATGGCAGTATGTATCAAATACAGAGTATGTATCTAACCACTGATTATCGTGCAGTACCAACACACGAGAGAGAGAGAGGAGAGAGAGAGAAAGAGCGAGAGAATACAAGAAATAGCAAGAGAGCATCTCACATGCAACTCATAGTCGGACGATAGTTGAGAGACACCAGAGTATTGGGAGACTCCGAGAGGCACCGGAACAACGCAATGAAATAGCAAACGAAATAGTAACAACCCACACCACCACCGTCAACAGTCGCAAGAGTATCCGTGAGCGGAACTTGCCAATATGCCACATCTGCCCAGGGTCCACACCTCATGTTCGCTGGTATCCATGAGATATGAATGCCGCAGTCTGGATCGCCACTACGGAATGCGACGATCACGATGTGCAGGGGCATGTCGAAGACATGTAGCTGCTCTTGGTCGTTCATGCTGTTCCAGGTGATGTCAGCATGTGGATTGTTGCCAGATGACAACATGTCGATGTCAAACGCCGTATTGTTGGGATGGCTTGATATTTTGAGCATCATGACATGCCATGTGGACACACTGATGGCGACCCACTGCAGCCAATGCCGCAGGGTGCATGCTGACACTCTCGTGCAGCATCAGCGGAAGCAGAATGACATCATTCATGTGGCCGATTGGCTTCTGAGGTCCAACGGTGGCTGTGGATCAGGCGTTATCACAGTATCTGCTGCAAGACTGCCTGCAGCAAATACTATGCAAATGCATTGGACAAGTTTGAACAACAACAGAGATCAATACACAACCACATTGGTCCCATGCAGAACAAGAATCATCTGGAAACGGATGACTCCAAATTACTAACACCTGACTAACAACACTAGTTCCAGCAGCTCATTGGGATGATGAACTGAGTTGTTCAACTTGGACGTTTTGATTTTGCATTTGCAACTTCTTCCACTTTCACGTTTCACTGCATCATCTCGCAAAGGACACCTGAGAGAGCCATCAAAGTATGGGGATATCTGGAGCACAAATCCACATTGCAACACAGATTGACTCTCGCCAATGATATTTGACAACTTCAATGCTAAACACCATCCAATCCAGAAATGCCTCGCAGATGAAGGAGGAATACTGGAAGCATCAGAGGGAAATCAACAACAGATCGCCAAAGCTGATCTACCTACAACTGCCAATGTATGCATTCGTCAATGCGATCATGCACATGATTGAGTCACATGAAGATCCAATGCTGGCATCATTCTATGCCTTGGAAGAACACCAGTATACTTCTCAAGCAAGAGGCAATCATCAGCCGCAACTTCACATACGGTGCCGAATTCAATGTCATGGGATCTGTGGCAGAAGAGATCATTGTGCTACAATGTGCACTCCAATTGCTGAGGTGCAAGTCAAGTTGCCAGTAATCACATCATGTGACAACAATGCTGCGATCTCGAACATGATGATCACAGAGAACCTGCTACAAAAGAAGCATGCAGCGATATCATTTTGCAAAGTCCGCGAATCTGTGTGAGCTGGTATGTAAGTGCCGGTATACGTTCCGCCAGCACAAAAACTTTGCAGATATGCTCACAAAAGAACTGGCAAGACCAGCACTCGCCACTTTCGTCACTGCTCTGTTCGACGGGAGTCATCCTCAAGATGAAGGGGCGTGCCAGCTTTCACTGCAAACTATACCACTTACAATCGAATTAGTGTGCGCTTCGGCACTTTGTTTGGCTGGTTACTGCGTTGGCGACTTTGTTGTGCAATACTCCTCTGTCGGCCACCATGATCACCCGACTGAAAAAAACCACCCGAAGCAAAAACGACTCTTTCGCACCGACAACAGTAAAAAGCGCAAAATATATGTCTGTCCGTCAACACGACCACCAGCAATCGCGAAGGTTCAGGCAGCGACGGCTCGGATGTGTGATAAAAAAACATCCAGTACTAAAATCTAGCGGGCGATGGGTGATGGTTTCGCAAAACGAGCATGCCTGCTTGCACAACACAACTCCGTGACGTGCCGAACGAGAACAACAAAAACATGGCCCAAATTGGGTGGAAATGTTGGGTGGACCCTCAACACGAAGTCTTGCCGCAACCCGTTTTTGTTGAACCGGCATTGACGGAAGATTGACGGTTCTCGTCAAAAGTCGGACCGACGGAGCATTGCTACAACACGGCGCACTGCGAGGAGCCTCGGAAGGACGGACCAACGGGCCAAAAAATGTCTCCCCCCGCGACTCGTTGGTTTGTGACTGAATGGGGCTCATAAAACAAACAAACGCATCAACTACAAACGCATCAACAATAAAAACAGCACTCCCCCACTACCGAACTATTCCTCCGTTCGAAATGATTTCCACTTATCTTTTTGCGACATGTGTTGAGACACCAACGACGTCATCCAAAGTGGGGGTTGCGGTAACCAAATTGCCTGTTTTTAGTGAATCTTCCTTCCTTCGAAACTCGCGCGCTCGTTTCTGGTCTCCGACGGTGCCAGGTACCGACGACAGCAGAATGCGATACCATCCTGTGTGTCACTCCGACAGGTTTTTATCATCGATGCGTTCCGTCCCCTCTCCTCTGTTCGTGGATGTCTTCCCGCAATTCTGTGTCGTGACGTCACATCAGGTGTTCGAAAGCGTTCATATTGTTAATTTTCTTATGTTGTTGGATGATGCAGCTGTCAGAAATGTGCCAAAATACAAATAATGACAGCGCGAATTGGTCGAAGTTAGTATTTTGTGTCTTTTTAGTTGGCTTTGTTGTGTTCAACTTTTGCAAACTCGCTGTTGGCATACGTGCTTCCGTATGATGACAGATGCTGATGGAGGCACCTCGGCTGCCACAGACCTAGATCATCACATCTCCAAATACTCTAAATCCATCATTAGTACCATCTCAAACACACCACACTCGCACAATAGTGACAAGTGATGGCTTTTTCACGTGTCACGTGAATCTTTCATTACTTCCTCTCTTCGCAAGTGCTCAGGGACGATCGCATTCCGTCGCATTCACAGTATCTTCCCTCAACGTCTTTGCCCATGCTCTCCATTCTTGCTTCCTTCTTCCTTCCATCATGGCTTCAACAATGGTAGCGCCATGCTCTTGTTGATGCCTCCCTCATCTCTGCGTGGCTCAGTTGGACGTGGGTTCCCCTCATGTGAGATGACCTCAAGACTATCACCAACAGTGAATTCTACAATTTGCTCAACAGTGATGATGACTTCTTTCCATGCCCAATTGGTGCATTGATGTGGCAATCTTGTCCATGCCCATGGCAGGTGGAAGCTTTGATCATGGTTTCATGCTTGTGGATATGATGGCAACGATGATTGGGTCGCCAACTTCCAGGCCTGCAAGTTACGCATGTATCTGCACCACTTCACCACTGTTCCAAGTGCCAATGGCATCACTCTGCCAACATGCATTGCGCCACCACCAGATCCCACACTTGATGCAGTTGACACCACTGCAGACAGTGATGCCAGGATTTCTAAGGCTCCTGCCAATGATGATGTCCCTGCAGATGAGGCTACCAATGTTGGAATGTGCATATGTGTATGTGCATCGCTCACTCATTGTTCTCTTATACTATACACACAGACGGCGCAACTACATTCGTGTTGATAGTGAACTGTGATTGATCGAAATCACATCACGACTTCGGACACACAAAAACCACCAAAATTTTGGGGGAAATTTGTGAACAACCATTTATGAGAGCATAAGGAACATTGTCTGTTCATCCATCAACAAAACATGTGATATCGAGTCAGGCTTGATATGTTTCCCAACTAAACCTCAAATGACGACACTCTCGCCAGACCACTGCATCATCAATGGAATCTGGAATCTGAAGGACCATGGAAGACAACAGCTGACATTGACAGGATGTCATCATGTCACCCACGTTGGCAGCTGTCTCCACATCAGATCAAGAAGGCAAAGATTCAATGGCCAAGCAACATCAAGATCGTAGATATACAAAGAGGAGTTTGGACAAAAACATTGGCGAATACTCGCAGAGTAGTGGCCAGTAGAGGACAAGACGGCTGAGCATGTGTCGAATACAGAGCACATATCGAGTATGAAATATTGCTTGTTGTGGACGCGAAATATCGAGAGAGAGAGAGAGAATACGAGTAATGGCGAGAGAGTATCTTGTGTGCCAACTCATAGTCAGAGAGAGACACCAAGAGCATCAGAGGAGCAATGTCATGAAATAGCAATTGTCATCATAACAGCCATCACTGTCTTCCACGATTGCAAGGTATCCGTCTACGGAACTTTTCAACACGTTTGTAAACGATAGATCAGGGCAAGCCCGCGGATCGGATCGTGCAAAGAAGACCACATCATTCAAGAGCAGCAGGCTGAATGAGTGAGGAAGAGGAATTGAAAGACATCCCTCTGTCCAACCCAACTATCAAACAAGAAGAAGGTGCGAGTGAGACTCCACTTCAACCACAGAAGGAAGTAGGTGCGCCCACTGTCCTCTCTAGCGCAGAAGTAAGCGCGATCGACGAGACCAACAAGGATTGGTTTGCGAGACTACGACTTGTGCAGAAGAGCATTCTCACAAATATCAAGCAAGAAGAGACAGGTGTGGCGAAGAGCATTCGCACGGCCAAACAGAGCAGAGAAAGTGAGACAACACGAGGAGGAGAATTTGTGACGAAAGACATCTCCGCGGAAACACGAGCGAAAATTGAAAAAGTGATCACACAGAAACAAACGGAGATCACAAGCGTGCACGTAACATCAACAAAGCAACGGAGTAACATGGCGACATCAGCCAACGTGAACAAGCAACCCATCAAGGCGCCGCTATTCAGTAGTAGTCAGGAGGACTACAATGCCTGGGAGTCCCAAGCGAAGGCGTACATGCGTGTGCAGAGAACAAGAGATGTGATGTTGGGGAAGACGAGGATCCTAACCAAGAGCGAAATTGGAGCTGCCACAGAAGCAGACAAGGAAGTATTGGAGGAGACCTACGAGCTGGCAGCCAACTGCTTCAGCGATCTGATCCTCATGATGGATGCAGAGAAGGGTACAGGCAAGCAAGCCATCCAATACAACAACCAATGCATCTCCGACATATTCCCTGAGGGGAACCCACACAAGGTGTGGAAACTTCTCACGGAGAAGTACAAGCCATCCAATGCTGCCACCAAGATCAAGCTCAAGAGGCAGTTCAACAACAAGAAGATGAAGAAGGACACTGATCCAGATGTCTACATCGCATGGCTCAAGCTATTGCACTCCTGCCTTCAAGACGTCAGGCACGAGATCAGCAATGAGGAAATGATCATGCAGCTCCTCAGCACAGTGAGTGCCGAGTACAAAGCACAAGTCGTCAACTTCGAACATCAACTCACATTCAACCCAACTGTCGTCACAATCAACACAATCAGAGCACTACTTCGCACAGTATACACAACCAACCAAGGAGGGAAGGCCTACGTCGACGAATTTCAAGACAGCAGCATGAAGACTAACAATGCTGGCTTTGCAAGCACCAGCAACTTCAAGGGAATCTGCCACAACTGTGGTGTGTATGGTCATCAATCTGCAAATTGTCCCGAACGGAAGAAGGCAAACAACAAGAAAAACGCCAACAACAACAGAAAGAACGGAAACCGAAACAATAAAGGCAAGGGAAGCAGATTCAACGGAAAGTGCCACTACTGCGGCATCATTGGACATCGCGAGGTAGAGTGCCGAAAGAAGAAGTTCAACAAAAAGAAGAAGGCCGACGAGCAGGCCAACATAGCGAAGGAAAGACATGAGAAGAGCAGCCATGAGATGATGCTCTCTATACTGGACATGATGCTCTGCTTGGAGGTATCTGACGACATCAAGGATTCATTCTTCGATCACTTCCAACACTTCGAAAACGATGACGAAGTACACGACGACGAGGTCGTGTCAGCGTGGCTCAGCAACGAGCCAATCATCCATGAAGTCGACCAACGTCGCAAAGCCAGCTACAAGTACTGCTTCAATGTGAACAACATCATTGATCTGTCCGGCGACGCAGCTGAGATGGGAGCAGAGACCATCGCCATTGAGTTGGAAGCGGCCACGAACGCAGACGATGCCGACACCAACAAGAACAGCGCGGATCAAGACAACGAAGACATCTCTGGCGACGAGACAAACGGCGGTGAGGCGCCGCCTCCTCCAGTGGCGAGGAACAACAGAATGGGTATCATCTACGAAGACAGCAGCGATGAATCAGAACAAGAAGTAGACAGATTCAATTCAAACAAGAGAGTCATCTTTCCAACAGACATCTCGTTCCCACCAGTCCAGAACGCCGAGGCTTCGACACCATACACAGGCATGATACGATCCCATATCCTACATTGACAGCAGAGACAATGCAACAACAGCTCATCCACGACGCCGTGATGGTAGCAGGCATGCGTCTCTTCCCAGCGATGATCAACGGGGGACTGTAACACATATGGGTGCGCGTGATTGGCACCATACTGTCCAACAATTTCCGATCAATCGAAGAGATTCTCGCCAACACAGTGATCCTCAACCGGCTGTTGGAGGAAAGACGAGCTCATTCCAGAGACGGAATTGCACTACGTCCTTGGAGGATGTATGCAGGTACTCCTGCGCGAGCGACCACAAGTCATGCCATGCGATTCGGTGACAGGAACTCACCGAGAAGACATGACTCCAGCAGTCGGAGAACCGTACTACGACGGCATGGACTACCACAGGATGGACGACGGGAACGAAGAAGATCACGACGACGACATGGCAGCGGCTGCCATGGAACAGCTTCACAAGCTGAGCACCAAGTACAAGGACAAGGTCAACAAGGACACCTGGCTTGCTGACAGCGGAGCCTCGTGTAACATCATGAACTCAGACGCCAGCCTCTTCAACGTGCGGCACATCAAGTCCTTCATCCAAGTGGGAGACAGCACGAAGCTGGACTCTCCCAAGATCGGATCCATCCGCTTGAAGGTCAAGCAGCGCGACAACACTGGCCACATTTTCCGGCTCGATCATGTGAAGTACACACCCAAGATGGTGGTGAACCTTTTCTCTACAAACAAGGCACTATACAACAGTTACCAGATTGGAAACAATGGCATTCTGATGGACATCGTCAACAGAGCTGGGAAGAAGATCATCTTCGATTGCATCTTGCCAACATCCAACGGATTCATCACAGGAGTGCAGATGCATCCCATCATGCCAACTGAGGATGACAAGGCTTCCACAGCCATCATCAAGAGCCCATCCAAGGAGGTGAGCGCGGTGAACTTGCATTGAATGCTCCGTCACGCACCACTCGAGACCATGAAGCAGACAGCCGCTCAATACGGATGGAAGATTATCGGCGAGATGCTGGTGTGTCGCGACTGTGCTGTTGCGAATGCGAGAGTGAAGAACATCTCAAAGACTAGAATCCCAAGAGCGACTCGCTGTGGCGAACGCCTCTTTATCAATATCAGTTACACTAAACACATAGGCTTCGGAGATAAACGCTACTGGACCTTGATCGTGGACGGCTTCACGGACTACTGCTGGAGCTTCTTTCTGAAGAACAAGAGGGACCAACCAGGGTATCAAACGATTCATGCAGACGATCAAGTCACACACAGGTGATCAACAAATCATTTTCCAAGGCAATAACAGCGGAGAGAACAAATCCACGCAGGATACTCTCATCGATGCAGGACTGAATGCAAAATTCGAGTCCATGGCGTCCAACACGCCACAGCGGAATGGTAGAGTAGAACGCAAGTTTGCGTATCTCTACACCAAGATCCGCTCCATGCTCAACGGAGCACAACTCAACAACAAATAGAGGCATGGCCTGTGGGCAGCAGCTGCAAGCACTGCCACTGCCATTGCCAATTCTTTGACAGCAATCCACCATACGCAGATGCACTCCGCACATTTGGAGAAGTGGGTGTCGTGAAGACTACCTACGGCGGGATCACCGCCAAGCTCAAGAATAGAGGAGAAGAGATGGTGTTCATTGGATATGCACACCAACATGCATCAGGAGTGTACAACATGTACAGACCATCGACCAAGTCACTGGTCTGTTCCTGCGACATCAAATGGCTCAACCAATCATATGGACAGTTCTGTGGCTGGGCGCAAGCACCAAACACACTCAACGATTCAGAAATGACGAATGCAGATAGCTTCACAACCATTGGACGGAAGGGAGCAACGCCAAGGACGGCAATGCATCAAACGACAGAACCAAGGAGAGTATCCTTTGCCAACAAGAACAAGTATCACATCCTATCGGACAGAAATGATGAGGACAAGGAAGCAGCGACCCAACCGCTCGAGAACGAGGAAGATCGGAGCGAGTCCGACCCTGAGGATGACGAGATCCTACCATCCGGCGACGAAGCCAACGATGACAAGGGCATCACTCCTCTGAACACACCAGCGAGGCCTGCGCGTGGTACACCATCAAGACCTCCACCAACCAAACCAAGCAAGCGTGACATAGACAGAAAGGAGAGACTCCGATGCCACGAAGCAAGAGGCAGGAAGGGACAGAACAATCCCAAGGCAACTGCAGGGAAGAAGATTCCCAAAGCACTGTGCGCGCTTGCAGACAACAACAGACCAGGTCAAAAGGAACGAGGTGATGAGAACAAATCATCATCAAACGAGGAGACCGACAAACTCAGCGACAAGTTAGCTGACAAACTGAGTGATGACAACAAGAACACAGATGATGATGAAATCGTAGACGAAATAGAAGAGACAGAGGTTATCCATCACAGCACCAACAGACTATACGGGATGAATGCAATCGTTGCCGAGATACCAGCGATCGACATCGGACTGTCGATTCAGGACCAGAACGAAGAATCCGAGAAGCACATCGAACCGACGACGTTCGATGGGGCGTTCAATCATCCGGATCCCATCCATCGAAAGGGATACCGAGCAGCCATCAAGAAAGATTTCAGCTCCATGGATACACGCAAGGTGTACAGCAAGATCAAACGAGACGCCATCCCACGCGGCCGCAGATGCTGCAAGTGCAAATGGGTCTTCAAGTTGAAGCGTGACGGCACACATCGAGCGCGACTCGTTGCATGTGGCTATTCGCAAGTCGCAGGAGTAGACTTCCAAGAACACTACTCACCCGTCATCCACGATGTAACATATCGAGTCATGATGGTGATCATGCTAATCAAGAAGATGGACTGCGCACTCGTCGATGTCGTAACGGCATTCCTACACGGAGACCTCGACGAGGAGATCTACATGAACTGTCCCAACGGGATGGATCATCAACCAGACGAAGCCCTGACCCTACACAAGCCAATCTACGGACTTGTGCAGAGCGCCAGGCAATGGTTCAAGATGTTGGTGTCGACCCTCAAGAATATCAACTTCGAACAGAGCGCAGCGGACCCGTGCCTGTTCTACAGGAAGACGAACGAAGGAAGCATGATCGTGGCCATCTACGTGGACGATTGCTTCTGCTGCGGAGACTCCAAGGCATTGGAGACATTCCTGAAGGACATCCAAGGCAGCAAGTTCAAGGTAACAATCGAGCGCGGACTCGGAGACTACCTCAGCTGCAACATCGAACTGAACCATGACAAGACCAGAGCAACGTTGCGTCAACCACACCTCATCCGACATCTCATCGAAGAGTTCGGAACCAAGGTTGAGAAGATGCAACGCTATGGGACACCGGGAACCCCGGGTCAAATCATCGTGCAACCATCCGAAGATAACGGACTGCAGAAGGTCGGACCGGAAGAACATGCCGAATACCCCCAAGGTGTCGGTATGCTACTCTTCCTCATCAAGCACTTGCGACCAGACATCGCAAACCCTGTGAGGGAACTCTCCAAGGTATTGATCGGGCCCACCAAGGCCGCAATGAAGGAGATGTATTGGATCATCAAATATGTGATCGATACAAAGGACTATGGATTGAAGATCCATCCAGCACGTCCAGACGACGACAGCTGGGACATGGAGCTCTTCTGTGATAGCGAATATGCAGGAGACAAGAACACGAGAATCAGCGTAGGAGGGTTCATCCTATACCTGTGCAAAGTACCAATCCTTTGGCAATCCAAGGCACAGAAGGCTGTGACACTCAGCTCATCCGAAGCAGAATACGTTGCCCTTTCCAAAGCAGCAAAGGAGATCTTCTTTGTCGTGCAGCTACTCGAAAGTGTGGGCGTCCCAGTGAAGACACCGATCAAGGTCCGCGTGGACAACATCGGAGCGATCTTCATCGCCAAGAACCCATCAACATCCCAACGATCGCGGCACATCGACGTGCGCCATCACTACGTGAGGAACATGGTAACCAACAAGACCATCGAAATCATTTTCGTCAAATCCGAGCAGAACACAAGCGACGGATTCACCAAGAACATCAAGGCCGACTTGCAACGAGAACATGAGAAGTCGTACCTTGATACATCGAGAACATTCGAATGACCGAATGCACACAGGAAGGGTGTCAGGATGCGAATATGTGTATGTGCATCCTGACAACGGAGCACGTATCTAGTACGGAATATTGCGTAGTACGAACACGCAAGAAAGAGAGAGAATATGAGTAACAGCGAGAGAGCATCTCGCGTGCCGACTCATAGTCGGGAGACTCCGAGACAGAATTGGAATAGCAACGCAATGAAATAGCAAGCAGAATTGTAACCACCGCCACCACCAACACCGTCGTATGCAATCACAAGAATACCCATGAGCAGAACTTGCCAATAGAGATCATGGATATGCAAGGAGGAGTTTGGACGAGATATTGGCAACTACACGCAGAGTAGTGGGCCAGTGGAGGATGAGCGGACTGACTACGTATCGAATACGGAGTACATATCGAGTACGGAATATTGCGTAGTACCAACATGCAAGAGAGAGAGAATACAAGAAACAGCAAGAGAGCATCTCGCGTGCCAACTCATAGTTGGGAGACACCAAGAGCATTGGGAGACTCCGAGAGGCATCGGAGCAACATACTGAAATAGCAAACAGAATCGTAACCACCACCACCACCACCATCGTCAACAGTCGCAAGAGCATCCATGAACGGAACTTGCCAACACCCTGCATCCCAAGTTCCAAGTTTGTGCCCTTGCACATGCGGTGTATGTCAAGAATAGGCTTTGGCACTCCATCATTGACACCACTCTGTACCAGCTTCCTCATGGCATAAAGCCCAACCTGAGCCACCCGCAAGTCTTGGTTCCAGAGTGGTTGTGTGCAAGCGCAGCCATCCTGCCGCAAAGCTGGACATCCATACCTGCGACAGCATCTTTGTGGGTCATACTGCCACACCCATGCTCCATAAATATATTGACTTGGATTCGGGGTGTATCAAGACCGCTGGCAACCTGATCTTCGATGAGGCCCACTTCTCTGCCCATGAACGTCCGCCAGGACCACGACTTCTGTTCGACCTCAGGTTTCAACTGCCTCACAATGGCAATGGCATACATGGTTCAGGTGCTGAGAAAGCCAAGACAGACAGTCATGCGCCTTTCTATCAAGTGCGCCAACTACATTCCGCATGATAGTGACATGCTCCATGCAGCTGCAGCAGCATGCTTTGTTGATGGTGTTGACAGTGTTGACAGTGTTGATAGTGTTGACAGTGTTGACAGTGCCTACATCGTGCGCATGACTGGGGATCCCTACGAAAGGGCATTCCAACAGCGCATCCGCCTCTCCAGAAACGATCCAACTGCAGGGTTGGAATTTGTGCCTGATGAGCTCTGAGGACGTCTGCGTCTCACATGATGCAAACCAGGTTCAGCTGCAGTGCGCATTCTGCAGTGGAGATCCTGGCTCAAGGGTGCCTACTTGTTGGCCATCAGCGACCATGACATCCGCTTGCTGCTGGATCTCACCCAGGCTGTACTGGATGCGTGCGACGCGGTCTTTGCGTTCGGTGATGTTCGAAACTCCCTCACACAGCACAGTGTTCCACAAATGTATTTTGACCAACTTGGGCATATTGGCTCCATCCTCCATCTTATCTCACCAACTGCATGTCAAGTGGAGGCTGCTCCGAAGCTCACCTGGCGCAAACTGCTCCAGCGCGATGGCTGGGATGAGTGACAACAAGCCAAATTCAAGAAAATGGAGCAATGCTATCACCAAGGCATGTTCCGCGAGCTCATCGAGGAACCACCAGGCGCAACGGTCTTCAACTGGGTTTGGTTCTACGTCGTATAGACGCAAGAGAGCAACCGCAAAAAGGCTTGTGCTATTTCTGATGGGTCCACCTGGGGAGGCAATGTGCACATCTTTGGTCACACATACGCTGCTACTCCTGACCTCATGGAGTTCCGCATCTTGGTGGCCATTGTTGAAGTGCAAGGACTGCTCGTGTACGGAGCTGGCATCGCGAATGCAGTCGCCAAAGCGCCTGCCAGCGCACAACGTCACTACATGCAAATCGATGATCAGTTCCGCAGCTGGTGGAAGCACAAGCATGACGTTGCTCTGGGTCAACACATGGTTGTGCTTTTCTCAAGAATCTACAGAGCATCCTGAAGCACCGCTACAGTAGAGTCCACATACCAATTGGCTACTCAAGGACATGGGGTTCACTGCAACAACTCAAGCACCATGTTTGCACATTGGAAACCTTCACACCCACAATGTGTACGTGCCCTGGCAGGTGGACAACTTTGCAGTGGCAACCAAGGATGAGACCTTTTACAAGGAGTTCTGTGACATGCTCGATGCTCGACTGAACTATCCTATCACTTGGCACAGTCTGTTTGCACACTACAACGGACTGGATCTCACTCAGGCCTGATGACATGTGAATGTGCACTGCTCCACATACATCGACAAGGCGCTCAAGCAACACAATTGGCATTGATTGAAGTCTACACAATGCCTACCCATGCGCACAGACAATGGACATGTGTGGCAATTGGATCAGGCAGTCTTACCCAACATGGAAGCCAAGCATCATGGTCTGCAATCCAAGTCCTTCAGCTACCACTAAGCCATTGGCAAGCTCATCTGGGCCATGGTTTCCTGTCACCCTGACATCTTCTTCCCTGTGGTGAAGCTGAGCCAAGTCTTGATGAACCCTGCACGTGTACACTACAAAGCCGTCAAATACCTCTTCAGGTATGTTGCATCCACCAGGGACTATGGGATCACCTACTGGTGACAGTCTCCTGTTCCGCAGCTTGCAGATGTGGCAGCACTGAAACAACTCGTGCCTGCCAACAACAAGCACCACAGCCTGGCAGACCAGGCCACCATCCAGGCGACTTTCCTCTACGTATATGTGGACGCCGATTGGGGTGCCAATACAAGGCATTGTAAATCCACCAGAGGCATGGTGTTGCTTCTTGGCAGCCCTGCTGTTGCGTGGAAAACCTGCGTCCAACCCACTGTTTCTCTCATTACCTCTAAAGCCGAGTTCAATGTCACCAGCAACAATGGCAAGATGGTGATCTGGTTTCGGTCCATCCTGGACAAGATCAGCATGTGCCAACAGCATGCCATACTTATCTACAAGGACAACCAAGGCGCCAGAATGATGGCAAACGCCAACCAACCGCTGAGGAACTCCAGGCATATCGATGTACACACATTTGCGGTCTGCGATTGGGTGGACAGAGATCTCATCCTCATTGCCGATGTGTCATCCAACCCCAATGCTTCGGATCTGTGCAACAAGCAGATGCCTGTGATTCTGTTCTTTTGACATACGGACCTACTCATGGGATGCATTCCATCATTCTACGTTCGCCAGTGAATGCCGCCAGTGGAGTGCGGTGATCCCAGTCTTCTCTGTACGACAGAGTGGAATGTTTCCACTAGCTAACACAAGCGTGTGGGGTGTTGGCATCTGTACACATGTACGATGACAGATGTCATCGACAGCAACAACAGCTGACACAACAAACAACATCACAACCCCGTAGTCACGAATCCATCATCAGCACGAAATCATACACACAACACACACGATACTGACAAATTCAAACAACAATTGGACAACACCAGGCATTTTGTCGGTAGAAACCATAAAAATATGAATATAGCACGATAATTACACGATTCGGGAAATGGATGAGTGCTGCAATCAGTCAGAAATCACGTTTTCACGACGCAACCAAAACGACAACACAAAAAAATTGGCTTCGAAACGTAAAAAATGGAGAAGGAAAACTCACGACATGATCAACGTGACGTGTCGGACAAACCCTTCGGAAGCCCGAAGGCGTCATCAGTTAACAATAACTATGGCGTTGCATGAACCGACCATCATGATTGGCTGGTTGGTTCGTGGCGTTATGTCAAACCTCTTATTGGGCGGGAACGCAATGATGTCTGCGACAGGTCACAAAACCACCGATGTCCTCAACACGAGGGGAGTTCTCACGTTTCCTTTCAAACAAATATCGATTGCGTACTTGTGAACACAAATAAAATGTCAAATAGAAAATCGATGTTTCGTAATTTTGTCATTGCGTCGTTCTTTGCATGTTGCCAAGTGTTCTATTTCGTCTGTGGAACTGGAGGACGGTTTGTACTTACGGAACAGAGTGTGGCGTCACACCAAGAATTAACCTTCCAAGCACTCGAACAAGTGAAAGCACACGAACCAACTCTTGCACAGTGTTTCAATGATAGAAACGTGGAGACATGGCGCCGGACAAGCAGTCTAAATGTGGAGATGCTGTCCTCTGTTTTATGGTATGGTTTAAATGGTATCTACATACATTGGTACATCAACTATTGATGATACTGCGATGGGTACCAAAGGTCAACAAGGATGCGTCAGACCAGGGTGGGAGGCGACTGGGAAATTGGTCTCCCGCAGCTCCCAAAGTCGGCCACCACGACACGGTGTCGAACCGATGATAAAATAGATAAGTGGAAATCATTTCGGAACAGAGGAATATTATATTATACAAACAACCACCAACAGCAAAAATGACAACATCCACAATGATCCACGAACACTTCTCCGCCATTACCGAGGTCCGTCCAGGACGCTCCATGTTCGCAAGATGTCTCCTCATCGGAACGGATAACATCGCTGAGACCACCATCAACCTCGTTTGCGCGCACGGCATGATGGGATCCTGCAAGCAATTCGGCGGAGTTTGGGAACCCTTGGCAGATCTTCTCGCCGCGTCGCCGTCCACCAAGATGGCCGTCTGGATGTTCGATCAACTGGGTTGCGGTCGCACGCCGGGATCGCCGTCGGCCTCGGATTTCACCGACATCGAAATCGAACGCGACATCGCGGGTCTTATCACGGCGCGGGTCGGCCTCAGCAAGCCGATCCTCTTCATGGGTCATTCCTACGCGGCCCAAACCATCCTGAAGCTCGTGCGCGATTTCCCCGATATCCATAAAGAAATTCGTCCACGATAAAAGTCCAAAATTGTCTCAGGAGACCAAGCGGATTCGAGGGGTGCCAAAATTGGTCTCCTCAGACCAAAATCAAGCAACGCGACGTTTTATCGCGATGGCATTTTCTTCGACCACCTCGACTAAAACTATTTGTTCGCGCTCACTTTTTTCCCCCCTCATATCGTTTTTTCCGATTTCTCACAATATCCTGGCATGCCCTCCTATTTACTATGGCTCAATGCTTCTCCTGGATGCATTGAGCCACTTGCATCTCATCACAGTTCTTCGTATACATATGTTCGTTGCATGCTTATCCATGTCCTCCACGCTCTTCACAGGACATGATCGTTCCGCAGCGTTCTTCCTCTTGCATCACAATGATTTGTGACCACGCCTCTTCACAGGAACGATTCACTACCCCGTATTTGATGGACGTTTGTGTGTTATTACTTTGCTATATGTTACATCTCGACCCATTCCCATGGCTGTACTTTCCTTGTTGAGCTGCTGCGCGCGTTCGCGGTCGTTGCGGAGTTGTCTCCGAGCGCGTCCGCCGTCTCTGTGGTGCTGGTGAAGTCTCAGCAGGTGTCTGGGATGAGGGTTTCGCTCGTTTCCTTCCTTGGCTCGATTGGATATCTTTGCTTGTTTGCACTGCTGATGGAGTCTTGCGCTTCCCTCCTTTCCTGTCTGGTTGCTTCGCACTCCACTCAGTGTAATCCGCCTTGGTCTTCCTTGTCCATGATCTGTTGCTTCCGTGGAGCATTCGGAAACATGTGTTGCTTGCAATGATTCGTTCGTTCGCCTTCTTTCGTAGATTTGACATTGAAATGCTGGTATGCACTCCATTTGCAACTCCCCATCTCTTGTGATTTGCAGTGGGAGGCACGCAGGCGAAAAAGTGACACTGCATGCACATCCATTTCGTTACAACCCCACATACGACGCAGGGTTTCTTCACGTTTTCACAAAAGATGGGCTCATGGCTGCCCGTGCGGAGACGTCGTTCGAGCGCAGCCATGGCGGGTGTTGGGGCAGCTGGATTCCCAGACAGCAGGTTCCGGATGCTCTTTCCGTCCCTCTCCTCGCCTTCAACAGTTGGTCTACCATCGTAGATTTGATTGTCTGTATCCGAATCTGTGTCTCCTGTGTTGTTGATTGCTCCCTGAATAAACCAGTTTGCGCATTCGCTGTCATCACCTGCTTCTCTGTTGCTGCCAGCGGCTTGGGCGACGATGACTCCGAATGCCCTTCGCAATGTTTCCAACGAATCAGCAACACTGCTGCGATGATTCAGCATGTCACGGTAGGTCTGCAGCACCGTTGCGTTCTCCAGGTCTTTGTTTGTGTGGATATCGTCTGTGCAACAGTAGTGCATTAGCTTGTGCAGAAACAGAAGGATGACTTCCACAATCCGTACCACAGCTTGGCACTGGAAGGTTGCGAATGGCGGCTGCACCTTGTGCTGCCTCACCATTCTGGTGATTAAATCGGAGCCGCCCTTGAATGAATTCCAACGAGCTACAAACGATGGAACCAAGGTGTGAACCTTTGGCACCGGCATTGGTAGTTCCTGGCATGCCTTCCATATCATCAATTGGTGGAATACATCCTCTTCTGTCAATGCCGCAATGTGTCGCCCCCCGGTTGAGCCCCTGTGGGGGTTGCGTTTCGAATTCAGATGCTTTCGCAGGGTCTTGCCTGACGCTGCCTCGCGGGATGCAGCAGCGGAGTCCGCGTATGCAAACTCCAACTTCAGCTCATACAGATTTTGTAGCACAATTCCATATGATTGAAGTAGATCAGGTTTGAATTGTGTGGATATTGATCTTATGGTGTTAGCGGTTGCATCACCTGATGGTAGGAGGAGGTGGGATCGAGTGGATCAGAGGAGAAACGCAAGAACAGTTTGAGTGAGCACCACGAATCGACTTTCGAAATTCATGGCAGGAGCTCCATCCATTTCATGCTTGAACGTACCAATTACAATCATTGCACCTGTCACCCCAAAGACGAAGGCATGATGAAGCAGTTGAATCATCTCTGATTTCTTTTCGAACAATGCCCTCCATTTGTCGTCTTGGAGATGCACGAACACATGACTCTTTCCCTCCGTCCCATGCTCCCAATCGGCCTTCCGCTGGTGCCGTCTTTCGAGATCTTCTGTGTCTGTCGTTGCCCGAGTCTTGATCTCCACAACAAAGACTTCATCGTCGCTGTCGTCCTCTGGATCACCGACGATCGCGAGGAAGTCGACGGAGGCGCGGGCGTACGGTGCATCGGTGTTTCGCACCACCCCCACTTGGTACGTCGCCTTCACTTGCCTTCCCTCGCCGCCCACTCCAACACAGTGGAGGGCCTGCTTCATGAGGGGAGCTTCGTTTTTGTGGCCCAGCTTGGCGAGCTTTCCGGCCTTGCCCCGAACCGACTTCATGAACCACGATTGTAACATGAGAGTTGTGAGGTCGTGGTCAAGCTTGTGCATCCACTCTGAAGTGGTGCTTCCCGCCTGGAAACTGGATGGATGGTCGGGCTCCTGCTCGATCTCCTTCATCCCCAGGGCAACCAATCTCTCCACAACCTTCTCTCGTGGCATTTTCGTCACATTGGTTTTGGGGAGACGAGCCTTGAGGTCTTTCTTGAGGGAGGCGTCGCTGATGGCCACGAATCGCCGTCGAACCTTGTCGTCATCAGCGAGGATGGTGCGGAGCATTTTGCATCGTGTGGCTCTGCTTCGCTGGGCCTTGCTGCGGTAGAACATAACCATGAGTTCGATGAAGTCTTTGTCAGGGAAGGCATCCTCTTCAGGGGCGTCGTCACGGAGAGAGGAGAGAAGTGCAATTTCAACATGACGGGAATCGAAGGTGGGAGTTGTGAGTTTGGAGTATAAATCAAGTGCGCGCAATCTCGCTTTTTCTGCTTGCAACGCATTGTGGTACTTCGCCTTCCGACCAAGCACATCATATCCCAAGTAGCGGCCAATGCACTCCCATGCAGTTTGATTGAATATGGTGGCATTGTCGGTGTTGCACCACTCTCCGCTTTCAAGCACCTTCTGTATCATGCTGTAGGTGGAGGTGCTCGTGAACGCGAAGCGGCGGTGGACGAACCACAGATGGTCACCCTGGCCACAGGTGAGTCCATCCACAGGCAGATCCCACACCATATCTGCCCAACGCTGTTTGACATTCTTGGATGCGGCAGCCACAACACCGGTTGTGCCAAGGGGAGTTTGGGATATGGCAGCTCTGACTGCCGACGATCGTGTTGGATTGACAGTGAATGTTTGGAAGAAGTGTGGGTAGTGTGGGGATCTTTGATTGTTCCCATGCTTGTTCTCCACCATGTCTTGGTACTTTTGTTGGTCACTGGCGTTGCTGAGGGTGAGGTCCCACTCGAAGCCACTCGATCTTGTGGAGAGTGCAAGTACAGTTTGTTCGTTAAGTCGGTATCCATAGCATGTCAATTGTCGTTTGCCAATGCTGTTGGTGACAGCGCTATGCACCATCCTTGGCCCCTTCCTCCCAATATTCATCTGGAGTGCACCCTTGCCAATGGATGGGCCGAAGGTGAATGGTAGGTATCCAGCTCGCATGTGTGTACCCTCCAGATTGGCACCCCTGGTAGTGAGGAAGGCGGTAGTGCTGTGGCAGTTGTATCCTCGATCTGTCATGAGGGTTAGATTTCGAAAAGAACCATCTGGTTCTTTTAGTTGGGTGAACAACCGATAGGTGTCGTCATCGAACCCATCTCGGCAAGCAGCCAACCCCACAACAAGTCCAGAAGCAGACTGGACAAGAGTGTTCAGGGTTAATCTGAAGGAATGCAGAAGACCAAAACGAGACGGAGACCTGGGGTGAGGAATTGAAATATGAAATGGAGATGCCACCCCTCTGCAACAAAACACACAATGCTGTTCGTCACTTACCCATTACGATTTGCATGAGTATGTCTCATGCCAAGCAGATAGCTGCTCTCTGCACGGCTGCTGCAATGGACCTTGTCATCATCCAATGTGACGATCCGATTCGGGCAACGATGACGAAGACAAAGAATCTCAAGCGTCAAGTTGAAAGCACTTTCCAATTCGGTCCAAACAAAGCGATGGCCATTCCGAGAGACAGGGTTTCCATTGCGTCGAATACGGTCCCAGAGATTGACGTAGTGCTGTCTGGTGGGAAAGCTGGGAAGCGTGGTAGTGTTGCCGCCATCGTAGAGCCGACGAACGGTGCAGCCTTCCACCATCTGTGATGTGATGGCATAGAGGAACTCCATGTACTCAGGATATGAGAAACCCAGCCCACTTGGGCCAAATGCACGGATGAAAATGGGAGATGTGGGGCCCAGCACATCGTGGATCAAGTCATGGGGTGTTGGCACGTATGGTGGAGACCCAGGAGGACTCTTGGGGAAGCGCTGCAAGACAGCTGTTCGCAGTGAACGAATCTCTTCCTTTGCATGAAGGAGAGCGAGCTTGTGTGCTTCTCCAACAGTCACTTTTGTTGCATGCTCGTAGGCTGAGAGCACCTTCCACTCCACAGAGATCTCCCTACTCCCCTTCTTTGGAGGGAGGACGATGCAATGGCTGTAGCCAGGAAGCGAGCACGGTTGGACTCCAAAATCGCCAACAGGATCTGGAGGCACCACTGTAGGCACTGCACCCTCGTCATCACTGTTGACACAGATGCCATCTCGTTCTTCTTCATGGGTGTGTTTGCCTGCATCACCCATTCCATCATCCAAAACTTGTCCAAAGGGATGAAGCTGCTGGGATGGAGAGACGGTGCCATGGACGGTCGTTGCAACTGGAGTGGAAGCTGTGGGCAAGTTGTCATTGGCATTGGGAGCATCAGGTGGAAGAGAAGATGCCATGATGAAGGTGACGTATCGAAGAAGGCAAGCTGGAAGAAGAAGGCAGTATGGGGGATGCTGCGAATGATAAGCAAGGAGGTGCGAGGTTGATGATGGGATGAAATGAACCACAGCAGGCAAGGAGGTTGGAGAGGGAGGGTTGTTGCCATCTGGAGGAAAGCGAAGAAACAATGACGATGAAGAAAATCTTGGAGGAGAAGATGTCAGAACGAAGAGCTGGCAGAGTTTCTTTTAGTCGAAGTATTCGACCGAAAAATCCTATCGTGGAGATTTATCACGTGGAACTGAAAATTGTCTCCTCAGACCGGATTTTGGCGAACCTCCGGGTAACTTTGTCTCCTGAGCCCAAAATGGCCATTTTTGGTCTCCCCAGACAGAATCTCTCTTTATGGATATCCGTGCCGCGACTGCCGGCTTCCTCTTTTCGAGCACGGGATTCCGTGGTGTGCATCCCATGTTGAAGAATGGCGGGCCCATGATCTTCAAGATCCTTCCCGTGTGGCTTCTCACGTGGTTGCATCCGTTGCTGACGTTGGGGTTCTTGAAGATGGGATTCTCGCCGTCGACCAAGCCGGAAGTCTTGGAGGTGGCAAAGATCGACAGCAACAAGAACGATCAGAGCATGGCGGTGCACTACTCCGCCGCGATGGTGTGGCTGACACGAGACGAGGCGAGGGACATTCTCGCGACCGTGAATGTGGACCGATCGGCATCTGTCCCAATCACTGTAATGCATGGAATCGATGACAAGATCTGTCCCATCCGAGTCGGTGAGGACACCGTCAAGACGATCAATGCGCAACCGCTCGTGAAGATCGCCAAGGCAGCATTCCAGATCTACGAGGAGCAACCGGAAGTTGTGGCGGAATCCATTTCGAAGATGGCGCTGGCACACTTCTCGAGCTCCAAGTAGAGAGAGAGAGAGGAAAGGATGACTCCAATACATTGGTGACTCGTGACACCCTGTTTCCAACCAACTTCTGCGAAGACACCCTCACAAACATCATGATTCCTAGTCGTATAGTAAATAGAGTAGAGCATATGATATCATGCAATATACCATAGAGCCACCAGAATATGATAGAGCAACAGCTTAGAGCAGAATACGAGGAGCTGACATGCAATGAGACATGCCAATGCATGCAGATTTCTGCGATCTAGACTGCCTCCATAGGTTCGCTTGACTTGAGTCGTGGTATGGGTCATAAGCACGATTAAAATGGAACCTAAAATGCAAAGACTGTCCAGTTCTCCACTTCCAATTGTGCCAATTCCATCACGATTGTCGGCATCGACGATGGTGACGATGATGCCATCGCAAACGCATGTTCATCCACACTAATTCACACTAATTCACACTAATCTAAAATCATCCGCGCTCACACGTCATCTCTAACGACAACGACAACGACACACCACGCACACAACGCGCAACAAAAGAGATGTCGCCCGCGTTTGCTCCCGATGATGATGCAGAAAATGAGGATGATGACATGGCACCGCTGGTGACCTCCGTGTTGGAGATCGAGCCGCCAGATCATGATGACAGCGAGAGTGCCGACAACGACGGCGTCTTCACCGACAATCCGCCGGCTCTGTCGATATGGAAATCCTCCAGCAACCGACTCATCGTGACATCCGTCCTGACGGTCACCGTGGTGCTGCCCATCCTCGTGGGCATCATCTACGCCGGCAGCATGACGATGACGGATGGCGTGTTTTCGTCGAAGGAGCCAGAAAACGAATCGGTCTTCGTGCCCTCGTGCGCCGAGACGGAGTCCGGTGAGACCTTTGAGGAGTTGATGGAGCTGTATTGGGACGATGCCAATTTCACGTCGTGTCTTCCCATCATCGAGAACGACTGCAGGTGCTTCAATCCCACGACGCCGCGCATTCTGCAAATGGAACAATTGGTGAAACCGTGGAACAAAGCATTCGAAAAGACGAAGGCGGATGCCGAGGACGCGGCGCAGAAGTTTGGAGCGGAGGGTGTGGATGTCGTGATGCTGGGGGATTCCATCACGGAACATTGGCTTGGGACCGATTTCGGCCAACCGAGCCCCACCTACCAGCCCAACGCTAAGGTGTTCCAGGATTATTTCAACATGGACAACGGCGCCCAAGTGGACGGCGTCGTATTGGGAATCGCCGCGGAACGGGTGAGCGGAATTGCGAGATGTATCTGCGTTGTTCATTCGTGTGCGTGCCTGTGGTATCGCGTTGTGCTGGAGGGGATTTGTGCGTTGGGAGGTTTGGAAATGGCGAGTATGGCAGTGCGCATGGTACCATGCCCAGTCCGCTGCACTGCATCTATGTTCTGTTTGACACTGTTCCCGCACCGAATGTACATGCTGACACACGCGTATCCATTTCCCTGCGCCATGTTCTTGCGACACCTACTATCACACTTCCCATGCCATCCATTCGCACATCGCAAATATGCACACTCGAACGCAGTGCTCCAACTTGCTGTTCCGACTGCGAAATAATGGACTAGGCACTCTGCAGACGAAAATCGTGTGGTTGCTCATCGGCACGAACGATCTGGGCACTGATCACTGCTCCGTCGACGCCGTCGTCGCGGGCAATATCGCCATCGTGGAGGAACTGCGCATGCAACGGCCCAACGCCACGATCGTCATCAATTCCATCCTGCCCAGCAGAGGCAAGGACCTCCACGCACCCACACATGAGATCAACGAGCGGTTGCAGTGCTACGCGAGCTTGACGCGGTCCGTCGAATTCTTTGATGCGACGTCCATCTTTCAGAACACGACGAGCGGAGAAGTCAAGCACATGGTGGATGGCCTGCATCCGGATGGGAAAGGTTCCAAGATTTGGGGCAGAAAGATTGTGAAGCGAATTCTGGAGATTGATAATCGAAACAACAACAACAACAACAACAACAATGCTGGCGATGGTCGGTCGCTTCTGGACAACTCCTGATTTTGGAGATGTCGCTGTGCAGGGCATGTTGCACAAATGAATTTAGAGCCTACTCAATTCTATTCAAATTCAACATGCTCCATGGTCTATTCTATTCTGTGTAGTTCTCTTGACGCGCTGCCGCCGGCAATGCTGATGCCTTGCGCTGTCGCCGCTGCTCCAGTATCCATATGCCCCGCGCATGCCCCGCGGATGTCCACAAATACCGACACGGCACAGCGATCAACAAAACAATGACGCTGCGCTCCAACGAAAAGCAGGCCCAAGCGATAAACAGAGTGACATGAAAGATCTATAATACCATGCAATAAGGAATGTCCTTTCCACCAGTCTGAAGATCAACTGGTGGGCATACTCGCAAGGGTCGTAAGGGTGATGTCCCTTCGGTTCGTCTTCTTGTGCGACAGGTTGAATATCTGAGTGGCTGTCAGTCGTCTGCACGGTTGTATGTCTTGTTACATGTGAATGGCTGTTTGTGATTGTCTGTCTTCATCAATGACCATATAGGGTGTCCCTCTATTGTAGATATTGGAATACAATGAGTGTGCTCTAATTTAGAACCAAGACTCGAACTTCAAGACAAACAGATATACAACCGCACAGAGGCTTCAATACAATCAGCCATCGTGCGAAAGTTGACTCTTCGTGCTCTCTGTTGCCATGTCCATCGGGAGTAGTCCAGATCAACTCCATGTCTACTACGCTCGATAATATCGGCATGCAGTGGTTGATCTGCATGATGCTGCTGTTGCTCCTGGCCAACCAAATACAAACAGAGGAAGACGGCCGATTTCGCAAAGTCCACAACATGTCGCCACGAGAAGAAGATGACAACGAAGGGACAACTGATCATTCATGCTCATGTATCGGCGATGTCGAAGGTATCGCCGGATGGAATCAATTCGAAAGCACAACAATGGCATCCATCATGATTGGACTTGCACGTCGCGGTTGTTGTTACATTGATCCTTTCTGGCGTCTCATTCATCCTTTCTGCTGATGCCAAACTCGGACATCAAATGACGCATGCCTCACTCGATTGTCCTTCCAAACCAAACACGAACCGTCATGTTGGGACTGTCCTTTGTGTCGACGTGTCACGAACAAGTCGACCAGTGAATGCCGTGTGACTTGTGCGAAAACGCTGAGATTTATCAGACATAGTGGTGTTTGTGCACTCCGGGTACAACTCCAAACAGAAACAAGGCACAGCAAGTAGCTGACACAGTGAGTTAATCAGTCCAACCTCATCATTCTGCTCCATCGCTACCATCATTTATCCTGGTTGTCCAGAGTTGCTTGTGCAGATTCTGGACATGTCTTTGCGCGTCACACAAGACAAATTGTGCCAAAGGCGAATGGTCCATCAAACGAGCGATTGGCTCTGACACGAAATGGATCAGACTGCCGACATCGTCACTCTCTCTCTCTCTCTCTTGAGTCCTCTGCAGCACCCTCTTCCTCTCTCCCTTCATCTCTGTCTCCTCCTCCTCCGCCTGTTCACATCCGCTTGTCAAAATTCTGTCTGGATTTGGTAGTGACATGAGTTGAGTTGAGTTGAGTTGAGTTGCGTTCAGTTCAGTTGAGCTGATTGCGCGATGGGTCATGATCGGTGGGAGCACCGCTGTCATGATGATCATCGGCGGGTTGGCGCATCCACAGCCTCTGAGAGGACGCGACCTCAGGCATGTTTCTGCAGGTAGATACGGGTGCAGCGAAAGGAATCATTCCCCAGCACCATTCATCAAGACATAATCCGCAATCGCAATCACTCCGAAGCCAACAACCATCCACCAACGCACGAGTATCAATACTCCCATCACGGTTTCCATCCCTCACAAAATCACAACACCACAATCACCACAACATCATCAACAACATCAGACACCATGAGCGACCTCATCTCTTCCATGTCCATCCCTTCCATCCCTTCCATGTCCGACACTTCCATCATCGTGGCCGTCCTCGTCGCAGCGATCACGTTCGCGCTGTACACCATCGTCCACAAACCGCAACCAAAGAATGCTCCGCCCAACGCGAAGGTCGGCATGTTCGAGACCATGTCATCCATGATGGGAGGCGATTCGCCATGGTTCTTGCTCAACACGGCAAAGGCCACCGGCGCATCCATCTTCAAGCTCAACATCCCCATGCCAGGTGGCCTGTACATCGTCGGCGATGCCAAAGCGCAGCGCGAGATCTTCTTGGACAAGACCACGGACAAGTCCAGGGCTCTGTACAAGTCGTTCGACGGCGCAGTCGGGTGTCCATCCCTCATCACGCGCACTTTTGAGGATCCACGATGCAAACCATTCCGCAAGGGCGTCATGCCAGCCTTCGCATCCAGCGAGGTCAGCCGCATGAACAGCATCTGCAACAAGTACGCGCAGAAGTTCATCGACGAGGTCCTCGAGCCTCTCGCCGATACCGACAAGACCTTCGATCCTGGCCACGAGTTCCCCAAGCTCGTCTTTCACTCCGTCATGGAGGCCAGCTTCGAGTACAACTCCACCGATGAAGAGTACTACCAGTTCTCTTCCGACTCCCTCATCGCGTACCGCGAGTACGCCTACACTCAGTCCCTCAGCCCACTGCGCAAGATCTTTGGAGCATTCATCCCCTCCGTGCGCGAGGCCCGCCGATGTGGAGACGCCGTCACCGAATTTGGCAGGAAGATCCTGCGAGCCTACCAGAACAACCCCAACAAGTCCACCAACAATACCGCCATCAAGCTCATCGACAGCAATCCGCACTACCGCACTGAGCTCGAGAAGATCTCCGACGTCGTCCTCTTCCTCATTGGCGGTTTCGATACCACGGGTTACACCATGGCCAGCACGGTGACGTTGTTGGCCAAGCATCCCGAGACGATGACGCACCTGCAGAAATCGTTGCTCGGCGATGATGCTGAGGCGGCCAAGGAGAGCATGAGACACGTCATCACGGAGTCCAACCGAATTGCCCCCGTCATCGCGTTGGGATCGGGCCGGAAGCTCAACCGCGACTTCGTCCTCCTCGATGAGACCAGCAACACGAAGGTGGAGCTTCCAAGCGGCTCCAACGTGTTCCTCCCGCACATGCTGCCGCATCGCAGTGAGCACGTGTTCGAAAACCCTGACGAGTTCAGCCCGAAGCGCTGGGAGACCGCGACGAACGACATGCTGAAGAGCATGATGACGTTCGCTCATGGCAACCGCAACTGCGTCGGCCAGACTTTGGCCAAGGCGGAGATGTACTCCGTGATGCCGAAGGTGCTGTCGAAGTACGAGTTCGAGGTTGTGGAGGAAGGCGAGCTTTCGTACTTCATGACATTCAAGTACATCGGAACCAAGCTGCGTGTCAAGAGGATCAATCCATGAAGAGCCAGCATGTAGGCGCCGTATCCGTACTGACACCAGTACGAGTACGTATGATCCAACTTCGAGCCAGGGAACGGTGGTGTTTCTTGGAGTATAAAGCTAGCATTACTCTACATTGAATGACTGTAGTCGTTCCGTTTTGCTCAAACGAAATGTATGGTACAAGTAGGCTGGCGAGTTCTGTGCAGTGCGGCGCAGTGCAGTGTGGTATCGTCCCGCTGGCGGGAAATGCAGTGCATCAGTTTGTAACTGTATCCGACCAGAAATTGGAAGTTGCGTCCATCGTCGACCGCGCCACCGATCACTCGAAACTGAACCAGCCAAAGCCTTGCTGTGTTGGTGAAGAGTAACCGTATTCTACCACATAACTAGTGATGCCATCTACCGCCGCCACTATCCTACGCATTGACTACAATACTGCATGGTGCTCCAGTGGCATCCAACCACCGCTCACTGAGGAACCGCTTCTTCGTCGCGCTGCTGGAATGTTTGCAAGAACCGCGCCCAATGGCGTTCGCTGATGATGCCGCTGCCGAAACACTGCGCTGTTTCGGGATCGTAAAAGACGACGTACTGTCCCGGTGCCAAGCCACCGTCCTTGTGATCCAGTTCGATCGTTGCGGTATCTTGAAATGCATCCCACTGCACGGACCCACTGACCAAGCGGGGGCCATGGCGAATCTTCATGGCGAATCGATACGTTGATGGCTCAACGGTTGTACTCGTTATGAAGTTGTCAGCATCGCCACTGCTCGTGTCATTCTCGGCTGGATGTATCCGATGCTGTTGCGGTGGACCACCGTCGATCCAATGCACGTCTTCGACCTGGAACTTGGACCGCGCTTGCGTGAATGCCTCTTCGTCGTACTGATTGCTGGCGTAGACGATGTTGTGCTTAGGGTCCTTGGCGACGACGTACCATGGACCGCGTGATGTTGCCAAGGGATGCAACGAATTGCCAATCCCCTTGCGCTGTCCGACGGTGTGATACCAGACGCCGTTGTGCTGTCCGATGGTCTCGTTGGTGAAGGCATCAAGGATCAATCCAGGCTGGACTCCCAAATTGGCCTCGAGGAAGTCGCTGAATTTGAGCTTGCCCAGAAAGCAGAGTCCTTGCGAGTCCGGTCTGTGGCGGTTGGGCAGTTCGAATTCGTCAGCGAGTTCGCGGACCTTGGATTTCTCGAGATGGCCTATGGGGAATTTGACTTTGGCGAGCTGGTCCTGCCGCAACGTGCACAGGAAGTAGGATTGATCCTTGACCGGATCCGGCGCACGGAACAGCTGCTGCGTGCCCGTCGTCGCATCGTGCTGCAGCTGCGCATAGTGGCCGCTGGCGATGTAATCGAAGGAGCCGTAGACGTCCGGATTCTGCGTCAGCGTTTCGAGGAAGCAACCAAACTTGACACGCGAATTGCACAGGATATCGGGATTGGGCGTGCGCCCCTGCGCTGCCTCTTGGATGGTGTGGTCCATGACGCGCTTCTTGTACTCGGCCTGCAGCGACAGCGTGACGAGCCCGATGCCAGCCTGCCCGCACACGGCGTGACACACCTTGACATCCTCCTCCCAAGGACATTCACCGAGATGCGCCAACTCGTCCTCCAACCAAATCTTGAGATAGAACGGCGTGACGTCGTATCCGTCTCGTAGCAGCAACCGCAACGCGACGGAGGAATCGACACCGCCGGATAACAGCAGCGCCACCTTGGGCCTGTCGCTCGTTGCCTCGCTCCTTTCGGCTGGATTCGCGGCATCATGCAACGGCGCCACCGCGTCTTGCCGTATCTGATCCTGCAGAACGCGCACCATACTCGCAATGCCATCGTTGCGTCCCGGCGACAGCGCCGCGGAGATTCCCAACTGCTGCGCCAACGTGGCAGCATCCTGCGCAAGTATCTGCGACAACGTGGTCATCTCCATCCACCGCGCCACGACGGCCAACAATCCGCGGCTGATCAAAGCATCGGCCGTGCCTGTGACTGCGATGGTCTGCCCCGTGGCGATCGCGCGCACGCGGACGTCGGCGACGCAGCCCGGAACCTTCTGCAACGGCTGATCGCATGGGTCGTCGGCGAATTGCAGACCTTTCTGAACGAGCGTCTGCTGGATATCTGCCACCGACATGTCTTGGAATTGCTGCGCCACGGCATCGATGGAGTCATCATGGGCCTGCGCATATCGTGGCTGTGCGCGGCAGGACTGCGAGTGGACCATGAAGGCCGACACCCTGCTGCTTGCATGAACGCAAAGCAGCAACGCAGCCGCGACAGGAACCAGCGCAATGGGTCGAGACGTGCGTGTTCGCCGCCTCAAGTCTGGTCGCAGCGCTGGTCTGATTGTCGGGGTCATCGGTAGTCTATTGGCACGCTGGGATTGGCTCCCGAAGGCGTCTGCTGCGAGATGGTTGCCACTCTGTTTGCCTGGATCAATTGCGCAAGTCCGACGATGGCCGAGTGATGTCCAAGTAGGCAGACCTCGATCCATGATGTCCTCTGCAAGGGTATGACCTGCGACCACAACAATGATGTGCCTTGTATTCTCAGCTTCTGGCAGAAACAAATTCGGAAAAGAAGTGATGTGTTGATGCGTTGGTGGTTCAACATCATTCTCTGAGACTGACGAATGACAGACCACCCATCATCCCGTATCCACGACCAACATCGAATTCTGATAACGCTGGCAATCTACTGTGTCGTCTTTGCATGACGGAGCATGTGCACCATACTTTTCTGGAGGGTCCCCAATACAATGTTCCCGCTGTATACAGTATCCTTCCTATTCTAAAGTGTTCATGTATTATATAATATTATGTAATCTAACACGATGGTCGATGTACCTACCCATCTTTTGCGTACCTCTGTCTGCACGCTGCTCCTGCACGCCGAAATCCAAGTTGCATTCATATTTCGTCGCTCCACTGCATTTGCAGGAATTGCTGATGCTCGAGCTGCCGCAACTTGACAAGCTGCGACATGTCCTGCTCCAATTTCCCGCTGATGACTTGCATCACGCGTTCCTCACGCAGCACACGAGCCTCCGTGCGTGCGCGCTGTTCGGAGATGGATGGTTCGATTTTGTTGTCTGATGTTGTCCTGATGCTCGATGCCGACATGGAGGTCGCCGTCGTTATGGAGACTGGTGTGATGTGCGCTGCCGAGACTTGCGTCATGGAAGATTCGGTGTGGCTGCCATCCGATAGGATCGACAAGCCCGCGCCGTATCCGATGCAGGCAGATAGGACGGAGACGGATACCATCGATGCGATCGTGGCGGTCGTTGCGGGCAACCACCAAGGCGTCTTGTTGCGGCTGGTGCCAAAACCATCGTTCACTCCATCTGCCGAATTGTGCGCATTGCCCCAGAAATTGGAACCATGGGCGAGCGCAGTGCGCCTTGCCGTATCCTGCGGCGAAGCATCCCCATTCATGTTGGATTGGATGCTGACCTTGAGCGGATGGCCCAGCTCGTACACGCGACCGCCGACGGCCTCGATGTATCCACCAGGCATCATCTGGCAAACTGCGCCGGAACCCACGGACGAAGAATCCACGAGAGGGTCACCCTGCAACCGCCCGATCACGTGCGTCGTCATCCACACCGACCTGCCCTCTTCCGTTTGTCCGGAGATGCGCCCATCGGCCGCGACCGTCCAGTGATTCAGCATCGGCGGCGATGGTCCGAACACCATGGTCTGCGTGGACTCGCCGCTTCGAGCTGCCGCACAATGCTGCAGCAGTTCGGCCTCGTCGCGATTGGACAGGAGCGGGGTTGCCAGCTGCAGCTGCGCCCAGAAGGTGCGAGCGTTACCGCCTTCTCCGACGGTGAACTTGGGCAGTTGATCCAGCAGGGCCCACTCCTCCTCGATGGACCAGCCTGCTCCCTGCGGCTCCGGAGCGGGCGTCTCATGGTTGTGCGGCGCTTCCATTGCGAAGGCGCGCACATCGTCGCCATGCTTCGCGATGCTTCGGTTGCGAATGACCGGGGATGGCAGATGGAAGGCTTTGCCGGATGGTGTGGCCATCAAGGCCAGGACGGCTGCTGCGATGAATTCGATGCGCTGCATGCTGAGATAACTTTGTCAGAGTATTGAGGTTGTGCAGAGGAGGCCACAACAGCAAAGAGCAGTCGTATTCCACAAAAGAATGCGCCACCCAATCGTTGTGTCCATCAACCCAACCTCTCGCGCAGAAGTTCGCGGCAGAGAGGAGGCATCAACAACGAAGACAACCACAAAGAAAAAGATTTCAGCGCTTTGCGGGTTCGTGTCTTTTGGCGTTCGCCATCTGTTCTTTTTCAAGTGTTCTTGTTCTCAAGTTCAGTCGTGAGAACAAAGGCAATCACGATTGGCGACGTGGACAGCCTTCACGATGAATCTAGACAAACATACAGACACCGTTGGAGTGGTGGCTTTCGCTTCTGAGCAAAGCAAGGCCGTGCAATCACATGGCATGCACCCACTTTATGCCATGTTACAGTTTAATATTCGCTTCTGCCAATAGCTCAGTCTTTGTGTCCAGAGGCGCGAGCGCTTGTACAAGCACATCATAACAACTCGATGACTGTGCGGCAGGACATGACTGCACTCGTCGTGGATGTTCCTGCTAATTGTTGCGTCAGACATAGCAGAGGATGGTGAAATAGGAGTAGTTGTAAGTTATGAGGACACGCCATGGCATGGCACTTGCTTCATGATTCGATGGAGCTGTTGGAGGACGTCGTCTCGGCGGATGTGCTCTGATCTTGTTTCGACGCCGCGTCTTGCGCGGTCCCGTTGTTTTTGAGCTTGGCGGTCAGCAGCTCGTCTTCCTTCGCGAGCCACTCCATAGTCGATGACGACAGCGCGGATCGTTTCTTCACTCGGCCCGCCGTTGCATTCCCGAACATCGTGCTGGGCGAGGCGGAGGAACGCGATCGCTGCGGTGGTGCTCTCCTCTCCTTAATCGCGGACGATAATTCCAAATCATCATGGGAACAGTGTTGGTTGCTTGTTTCTCGCGAAAGGCCGTTCTGTCGTTGCATGTGTTCCGGTCGTCGTCGGCTGACGCTGCTGGCGGTGTTGAGTGGCTCGCTGCTCTCATCGCCGCTGTTGTTGGTCACGCTGGGAGTGTTGTGCTGATGCCGTTGGCTGCGACGCAGCCGGGCGCGATCCATGCGTGACGGATCTCCATCCACAACTCCGGATGTGCTGCTGGTCGTCTCCAAACTGACATGGCTTTCCTGCAAGAGGTCATCTTGAGAATCTCCAAGACTGCGAGATCGCGGCGTGCGCCTCACGCTGCCTCCCGTCATGCTTGCTTCCGCACCATCTTCGCCGTTGCTTCGTCTCCTGCGGGTGCTGCGGCTCATACCGTCCCTAGATTTCGAACGCTCCTTCAATCGCCGGGTCGAATGGCGTGGATCTCGCTTCATCGTGTTTTGGAGTTCCGTTGGTTGGCGCGGCTCCGTTGCGTTGGCTTCCACCACCATCCTCGCAGCTGCATGATGATGGCGCCGCCCTCCTCGGCGACTGCGACTGCGCGATCGGGGTCCCGTGGAGGCACGCGAATATCGGCTGCGATCGTCGTCGTCATCGTCGCCACCGATGAAGTAATCGTTGCTGTTGCTGCATACGCTGCCGGTTCCGCTGTACTTGCGCGACGATGCCGTACTCGTGCAGTCGTCGCCATCCGTGCCATCCGACTCGAAGGAGCTGGTGCGCGATGGCGGGCGGGCGGATCCTAGGCGGCGCTTCGAATGTTTGCTGTGGGTTTGCAGCAACAGCATGGACGCGCTTTTGGACGGGACCCTGGTTGCTGCGGTTTCGTTTTCAACGCCATCGTTGGCATTGCTTGATTTTGCGGTTCGGCCTTTGGCCCGCACGCTTCGGGAGCGCGATCGGTGCGATGAAGTGTCGCGCAACGGCACGGTGCGTCGTGAAGAACGCCTCGATTTGTCATCTGTGCGCCGTCTGTTCGAGGAGCGGGATGACTTGTTGTTGCCATTGTCCATCTCCTGCGATCGATCGTTGTTGTTGTTTGATGACGATTGATCGCGTTCCGCTGTCTCATCGTGCTGCATGAGCGAACTCGATGATCCGGACCGATGTGCCGACGTGCTGAGATTGCGGTTGGAACCATGATCGCTCGTCGTGATGGAGCTGTGACTATTGCCGCCAAGCGAAGATCGTCGCATCGGGACCCTCTTGCGCTCATGCCCTGTAGATGCCACGAGGTTGCGCGATGATGCCGCACGTTTCGATACGGTTTTGGAGGATTGCCGCGGTTGCTTTTGCGCCGCGCGAGCGGAAAAGGATTGGCTGCGCGCGATACCGGGATGCGATCGGCCTTTGGTTTGTCGTGACGTGCGAGGAGCAGCCGCCTTGTTCAATTCCATAACCTGATGTTTCATGCTGGTGCCTTTCGAATGCGAGTGACCGGAAGATCTGTCCATCATGTCGCCGGGACTATTTCTGCGCGAGCGCGAAGCATTGTCCTGTACCACGAACTGCGTGACTTCGATCATGCGGGATGAATCGTTGACGGAACCAAACGTCTGCACATCCGCCATGGCCGTCTTGCGGCTCGTCGCGTCGACCGCGGCGTCGCTGTCGTTGCCGTCGTTGCTGTCGTCATAGCCAAAGGTGCAGGTGCTTTCGTTGGGGTCCGCGAAATCCATGACATCGACGCCTTCAAACAAGTTGCGCTTCGAATCCGAGAACATGTCCGTCATCGTCTCGCCGGCGAAGAGATCATCGTAGCTGTTATCGTTCGCGGCGGGAGAGAAGGTGGGCAAGGAAGAGCGGCGTTGTGCCCTGCGACGCGGTTGCTGCTGATGCGACGAATCTCCATCGCCCATTTGCAGCAGTTGCTGCGTCCGCCGCGCTAAGGTTCCGTCGTCTATTTCGCACAGGACTTGCGCCATCATATCCTCGTAAGCGCGTTGATCAAAGAAGGCGCGTTTCGAATATTTGGCCTTGATGAAGGCATCGCGCTCGTCCAGGCTGGAACGAACATGCGGTTTCAAGGTGCCGTCAGCATTGCCTGCTTCGTACTTGGCTTCGAACGCTTGGTTGATGCGTTCGTTGCCGCCGAGTTCCATTGCGATGACTTCCTTTTCCTTCCCTGGATATTGCAGTTAGATTGGAGGCAGAAGTGCAAGAAAGAATAGAAGGTGCGAAATGGAAGGAAGTGAGTGGATACCAGTATAGTATAGCACATATTATGATATATTGTGACATATTAGTTCATTGATTCTCCAACAGAACACTGCAAAGAACAGTAAGAAAAGTACGCTAGAGAGAGAGAGAGAGTACTACTCAACTCTAGCATACTCTCCTCGATACCAATACTCGACACCAACACTCGACACCAACACTCGATACCAATGCTCAATACATGATACTCACAATCATCCAACGTAACGCTGCGCACGAAACAAATGTGAACGCCGAGCCGGCGATGAGCGCCGGAGCAATGGAAGCAGCAGAATGCTCCCACAGCGCGGCTTTGCTTTGGCGCATGCGGCGGTGGCACGATGAGCGAGGCCCATGTCGGCTTCTTGTCGCCGCAGTCGCAGCAGACCTGATTCGCCGGCAGGTTGGCCACGGCCTTGAGCCGCAGCTTCAGTTGCGCCTCGCTGGACATCGTCGTCTCCACTGCAATCATGGTTAGACAGCAGCAGCCACGGCGACGCCGATGGTCATGGAGAGTGTTGGTTGGTGTTTGGGTGGTTTGTTGTTGCTCCTGTTCTTGCTAATGTTCTTGCTACTGTTCTTGCCACTGTTCTTGCTAATGCTGATACTGGTTGGAGGATTGACGTGTGCTATAAAATGGAAATGAGAAAGAGGAAGGGGAACAGAGATGGTGATGAAAGAAATGCACAAATGGTGGATGCAATGCAAGCCGATGGATTGAAGTCCAATGCAATGGCACCGCTTGTAGTTGTACGAGCTATGAACGTATTATGATCGTCGGAGGCAAAGTAACTTCCGTTATCGAAACGGTGGCAGCACATCTCGCTGCGCAAAGTGCGAGCATTTTCGTTCCTCCTTGTTCATCTCTACCACCGCTGCGCAACACACGAGCAAGCGGTAGTCGTGGTCACATGCGTGCACGCGCAATGCCTTCGACGTCGTCGCACTCGCGCCTTCGCGTTCTTAAAGCGTGGAAAGTCGTGGTCGTCTCCGCACACAAGAATCATAGTATTGGAGACGTGGAATTCAACATGTATTGATCCAGAGTCGTACAAGCCCAATGAATAAGCCTGCGCAATGACTTGTGACTACTTGTGTCGCGACTGCATGTGTCTCCAAATGTCCGAGAGGAACAATATAAGCCTCTTGATATAACGGTAATTACGTTTAATCCATGTTATTTGGAAAAAGGCTCATTGGCTCACGTTTGTCGAATCGTAGATTCATATCAGACTCATTTATTATATCGCCGTAACCTCCGGTCGCGTCATTCTTTGCTCAACGCGACAAGCGCGAGTTGCCCCCGCAACGACATATGTGCTCAGAGCATTGCTACTGTGTAGAGTAGATCGTATCATACCTCTGACACTTGTGACATCCAACCTGACAAGAGCATACCACACTACATGTATGATGCACAACAACATTGCTGATATGCAAGAAAGCAAGCAAGACAGAAAGACACAGCCGCAACTGAAACATCGCCTCTCACAAGAGCACTGCGTCCGCAACCACAACCACAATCGCGACGACTCATTTACGAGTCAAAAGCCAAGTTTCGCAATGTCATCATCTTGATCCTCTTGGCGTACGGCATCTTCGATTTCATGATGCGCGATCGCATCGCGCTGGCGAACAGCCAATTGGATCGCTTCGGTCTCAGCAAGGAAGAACGACACGAGCGGCTGCAAACATTGTATCGCGAAGAAGACATCTGTTTGTTCATCATGGTTGTAATGATCTCTTCCATCTTCATGAATCTGCTGATCCACGTACGGTGCTATCGTATCTGCTCGGATCGCACCATCGAGATCGATGGGCTGTGGGGCACGGCGATGATGCAAAACATCACATCGGCAGACAAGCACACGTGCGGCATCATCATCCATCTGGACGCGAAGTATCCAATGAACTCCGTCTTGTGTCGTCCCAAGGATCCGAATGACATGCTGCGTGCTGTCAACGAGGTGCTGAATCAGGAATTGGAGGAAGGGATGGCTTTGATACGTCGGTGCGATGCAAACGAGAAAGCCGTGTAGCGTGGCCAGAACCGTCGCAATGGCTTTCCCTTGGAGGATGAGCACAGACAGGGACGCACAGGTAGATCGTACTCGTGCCATGCCAAGATGACGCCGACCCATGACCGTCCAGCGTTGGAATAAAACGGAGACTAATCGTTTGTAATCTACAATATGGAAGCGCGTATGATACAATATTATATAATCTATTCAACCGTAACGTCTACCGTAGCTATTGTAGGTTTATCTTTCACACCGTCTCGCCTGCTTTCATCATGGTTTGTTCGACGCACGTTTCGGACATCTCTCGCGACACATGGTGACATACGGACAGATCGAAAAAGTGATGTTCAAATAAGCTGGGAACAACCCAGAAAACGCGCTGATTCGCCTTCGCCGAGCGACGTTTGGTGGTCTTGTGATGCCTCTCTCTCCGAAGATCATAAGTTGGAGAGTGCTTTCCATGCTCTTGAGTAATACCATACCATACTCGTCCATCCATTTTCATCTATCTATTTCCATCCATTGTCATCCATCCATATCAAACAAGCAAAGAAACACAGAAACAAAGGAGCAACGCAATGAACAAGGGCATGTCACGAACGATGCAGGTGCTGCTGGTCGCTGCCTTCTTTCAGCTGATCGTCACGGCGATTCTCGTGTTCAAGCTGGAGACCATGGACCAGAAAGCGACAACGACGACGACGACGACGAAGGATGGTGGCACTGCCCAACAGCAGGCCAAAGCCAAGAGCAAGCCAAGCGCTGGTCCGCACAGCGCGCAGCAACCCCACGCAGCACTGTTCCGAATGCGAAAGAAGGCACCAATTTCGAGACTGCCAACGGTCATTGTGGATGCAGCGACGCAGTACGCGCCGATGGGAGATGAAGGACGTTCCGACGATGAATCGGTGGATGCAACGCCCGCAGAGGTCGACACGGAGGTGTACACAGGAGCGGGGTGGGAAACACCGCGCTGCAACATGGTCAATGTCGGCGTTGCGATGCAGTACGCCTACCGACCTGTCATCATCGTTGCGATACGGGCGGCGTCGCCGGCGGAAGGTGGCAATGAGAGACAGCTGCTGGAGCGTTGGCTGCAATCCATGACGGCCCTGCTCCCAGCGGCGCTGGTCAAGATCGCCCAAGTCATCGTGGTGGAACAATCCGCCGAGACGGATCTGCCCTTCAACAAGGGTCTGCTCATGAACATCGGCTACGATTACGGCGTGCAGAAACGAAGGCTGTGCGATCTGGATTACATCATCCTGCATGACGTGCACCATCTTCCGTCGAAGGCATCGGCGTTGTTTGGCTACTTCTTCCGTGACAGACCCACGCAGTTGCTGGAAGACGACAAGGCATGGATCGTCACGCAGAGTGAGCAATCGACGGACGCGGTCATGTTTTCCTCGTCTCTCGATGTCGCCGATGGTCCCATCCTCTTTCCCATCGCTACGTTTGTCAATGTCAATGGATTTTCCAACACCCTGCAGGATGGATCGCAGCAGGCCGACAACATGGCGCAGCGGGTATTGCGCACGACGAAGCGTTTTCATCAAGCCTTCGTGGGCCATGCCTTTCATGCGACGCAATCTTCCGCAGAATCCAAACCGACCCTGCCATCGAATGTGCCGAACAAACCAAACAATGACGACGTCACCAGCGGTTTGTCCACCTTGCAATACCAAGTCCTGCAAGCCGAACACTACCACGTCGCGCATCTCGCGGTCACGCACATCATCGCCAAGCCTGGCAAGGACAGGTCCGAGGCTGCCGCTTTGGCACCGCAAATCGTTGCTGGTCCCCAACCCAAAAGCAGGCGGCGGCGTCTCACCTGCAGCCAGCTCTTTGGATCGGACAGCGTGGGCTTCATTCTGGAGAATCACGGCCGTTGCATCGCGCACGCATCCATCGGATGGAGATCGTGCCAGCTCGGCACCATCCGGGTTCGTCCCGATTACGTGCGGGGTTCGAAAGGTGGTGAGGATGTGAACGAGGTCGCGGGGCGTCTGAATGAGGAGGAGACGCTGGGGTTCAGTGAAGGCGCCGTTCTGTTGCAACAGCCGATTCCCGGAGGATTCATGGAGCAGAAGAGGTTGGCTGGTGCCATCAAGACATTCACGGAGGCCGCCGAGGTCGATGAGCCGCTGGCCGAGCTTGACACTGGCAACAGCGAAGCGTTGGAGGATGCGGGACTGCATCTGCATCCCACCCGCACCCATCTCTTCGTCGATCGCGGGGATTATGCCAATCCCTGCATGGGCATATCCAAGATATACAACACCTTCGTCGTCATGCAAAAATTTCAGGTCGACCAACATCGCATCGTCTTTCTGGACGGTCACGCGCGATCCAGCATCGATGAAATGTGGGAGGCCATCTTTGACGACGTCACCTACCTCAAGCAGCTCCCTGACAACGAGGTCCTGTCCAACGCCATCGTCGTCAACACCGCTTCGGCCTTGGGCGACGAAGGCGTCAAGGCAATCTCGTGGGCCACGTCGTGCGAAGGCGAATCGTACCTGCACCAGTTCCGCGACTTCGTCCTCGACAAATTGAACATCAAGCGTTCCAACACGTACAACAAGCGCGCCACGTTCCTGATTCGACGCGATTACATGGCCCATCCCCGCAGCAACGGCATGACGGATCGCACGCTCGTGAATGAAACCGCCGACATCGAGTACATCCGATCGCTCGTGCCCGATCACACCGTCGATATCGTGTGCTTCGAGACCATGTCCGTCGCCGATCAGATACGTCAGATCGCGCAGACGGATATCCTGTTCGCCGTGCATGGCGCCGGCAACATCCATACCATGTTCCTGCCGGATCACGGCACGTTGGTCGAGTTCGTGCCGCGGACGTTTGAACCGCGCGTGCGGTTCCGCTTCATCGCCAAGGTTATGGGATTGGGGTACGAGCCGCGGGCAGCAACGAAAGTGTCGCGGGCTACTGGATTCATCAAGGTGAGCTTGTCGACGCCGACGACACAGAGAAAAGGGCTAGTAAAGAGATTATAGAACAGGGCTACTGGCTACAGCGTTTGTATCGGATGCTTGAGATGGGATGGGAAAGACGACGCGGAGCTATTTGCGGCACATAGACTATTATTCTACAATAGTATTGTATGATCTCGCGAACGCATGGTGTTCTCTTCTCTATGCAGTTGCATCATGATGATGCGAGTATGGTGTTTGGGTGGGGTAAACGGTCATCAATCCAGATCGAGCTTGAGGAATCTCAAATCCTTGCGACAAACCTCTCCCAGCTCGGTGGGCACCCCATGCACCGAGGACATCATGCCGACGATGCAATACAGTCCCACCCAAAGCACGATCAAGTTGACAGTGCGTTGCCACAGTGCCAGCTCTTGCGTTGCGTTTGTCTTCGCCTTCGCCATGCCATCACGCTGCGATGATGTGAACCACGCGCCTGCCTTCTTGACCACAATATCTTCGACCCCGATCGCTGTCATTGGAAAAAGGAACAGCAAGTAAATGTAGCGATCATCCATCGTGCCGATAATCACGTAGGCCCACCACGTCGCATGCAGCACGCCGTTGACGATGAAGGGCACGGCCGTCGCCACCCACCGTGCCGCGTGTCCTTGCTGCGCACCGCGATAAAATCCATGTTTGAGATGATACCCGATCGATACCGACCAACGGTGCCATAGATTGCGCGGCGATGCGGCCAGCTGTGGTTGATCGTACAGCGGTATGATGCGGGCAATGTCGGTGGCACGCAGCAACGCAAGCTTGATGGGCAATTCCAAGAAGAGCTTGAGGCTGGCGACCGACAGTCCCATTATGTAGATGCGGATCAGGCGTCGGACAGGCTGGGGCAACGTCACGTCCAGTCGGAACTTCACGACGATGCCGCAGATGAGGAACATTTGGGCCAAGTCGGTGAGGCAGGATCGCAGGTCGTCGCGGAGGCTGGCTGCGGCCGTGTTCTTGGTTTTCGCAACGTTTTCTTCCTTTTCGGAATGGAATACCAGCGTCGGAACGGACAAGGTGAATAAGATCGTGCGTCGCAAGGTCGTCAACTGAAAGTGCCGTTGGAAGACATCACCGCCGACCGCAAAGGCATGCATGTATCGCAGAATCTGTGTTGCGATGGGATACCACACCAGCAGGAGGTAGAGCGTGCGGACCTCCATATCTTGGATGGCGACGTGCAGCATGTTGCCCAGGTACATTGTCAGCAGGACGTTGAAGAGGATGACGATGCCGATGCTGAGCCGGGGTTTGGATAAGACGCCATGCTTCATGATCCATGGTTGGATGGCCCAGATTGCGGTAATGGCAATGCCGATCGAGAAGATCTCGGCATTCATCTTGGCTTCCATCTTATTCTCCATGGTTGCGTTGAATTGCGTTGAATTGCGTTGTGCTTTGCTTTGCTGCGTCAAGTATAATCTATTATACTTGAGATGAAAGGAAAGGAACGCCTTCTGTTGGGTGATCTTCGCCGCTGTGCTTGTGAAGGGCAATCGCAACCGTGCATGGTCAAAGCATTGGCTCGGAAGGTGACCAGCGACGACGTCTTTGATGGGATTGCGCACATGTGCGAGTTTGTTCCGAGTTTGTGTGCAGAATTGGCGCGAATTCAAGAATTTAGTCACTTTGAGTCGAACTTGTCCATTTTGTTGCTCGGATGCAGTGTGGCGAATGTTGTCTGGAGAGATAGACCTCTGCAACGACATCAACTGCACTAGAGTACCCATCCATCCAACTATCCATCCATCCATCCATCCATAATGAATGAATTAATTGTATGGAGTAGTAGGAATCGTCACCGCACAAACCGCTTGTACTTCTTGGACGCCAACGATAACTGCCGCCGCGCCTGCCGCCGATCGCCTTGCGCGTCGCGATACAGAAACTGGACGAGCTGCTGCGGCAACAGATCCCATCGCGCCCGCAACAACAGGTACTCGACGGCCAATCCCAGCAACCGCTCCAATTGCGTGCTGCACACGCCCGGAATCGCGGTGCCTGACGCAAATCGGTCTGCATCAAATTCCAAATGCGCGTGATCGACAAAGGTGGAAGCACGCGGTTGTTGTCGCACGGTCGTCTCGTCTTCATCGGTCGTGATGCATCGCGCCCAGCAGCGGGCATTGACGAAGACGCCGCCCCAATATCCGGTGCAAAGGCCCGGCACGCCGTCGTTGATGATGAAGGTCAACGAATGCCATCGCTGGGTGCCGTCCATGAGATCCATCCAGGCCACCTTGTAGCGGCCCAGCGCGAAGAACGGCGTGCCACCGAACAGCTCCTTGACATCTGCGGGCATGGTGGGGTCGGTCAGCCAACGCGCCGTGGGGAAGATGCCGAGAAGTTTGAGGTTGCGAAAGATGCCGCAGCCGATCGGTGGAGTCGGGAGGACGTGCAACGCCGTGGTGGCCGTGATGTTGACGTAGCGCTGCATCAGATGGTCGAGCGGTTCGTTGGGATAGTCCTCATCCCCCATGTCGTGGTATTGGTCGCTGCCATCGGCATTGTTGGTGTCACATCCATCGATACCACCATCAGTGTTGTCGCTGTCGCTGTTGCCGGTGATATGATCGGCGGCCGCTCCATCCTCCTTGCCTTCAGCCGATCGGCACATGATGGAGGTGTGTGTATGATACGTATGTGTGGAGTACGACGATCCGTTGGCAGATGCTGTTATATGATGTAGTCGTAGAGTTGGCTTCAGACGAGAGGGAGTCTGATGGGAATCGAGCAATGACGTCAACGATGATCGCGTATCTTTCACCGATGAACTCTTCGCCTTGCCTTTCAGTCAATCAGTCAATCAGCCAGCCAACAATCGGCTTGAGTTAAAATGAGTAGTCGTGCAGTGGAATAGTCAGGGTTGATGTGTTTGGCACTGACCCATCCATCCATCCTTCCATCCATCCATCACAGCAATGCGATGTGAGTACTGACACGCATCACAACAGTGTTTTGCGCGACGTTTCACGCTTCTTGTTTCTGTTCTTCCTTTCCGTTTTCGCTCCACCCAAATTCGAGTCGAGTGAGTCAATCATCCCAAAAGATACCTTCCTTGATTCGTCCAACCGTTCTGGATCCACCCTTCCATCTGTCCATGCCAAGACAGACCCATCAAACAGCCAGGATCAACAAGGAGTCCACACGCAAGGAGAGAGATGCCGAGATGGATCCGGCATTGATGGAACATTCTCGTGTCGTCCAACATGAGCGATAACAGCAATGCCGACGATAGCGGCGGAAAGGGCAACAGCAGCGGCAATGACGAAGATGGCAATGAACTTGATTCCATCGTGACGCAGTTCGATCGTCTCTGCTTCTCCATCGGCGACTTGAATGCGATCGAAATCGTTGGTGGCGATCACAATAGCGGCAATGCCAGCGCCAATGACGACCATCAGCGATCGTACTGCTACTTCGAACTGCAAGAACATTCCAAAGCCCTGGCGCGCCAGATGCACTTTCGGTATCGTCCGAGCTGCGTGCTGGTCGACTGTCAAGGATGGCCGGCTGCCGAAGTTGTGGCCACCCTGGCCTGCATGAGGATACAGATTCCCTTCGTGCCCGCCTCGTGCATGGAACAGCACAGCATGGGGCGGTTGAACCCCGTCGTGGATTTGTTGCGCAAGTACGGCGATCATGCATCCGACGGCAATGCACTGCCATGCAACATCATCGCCATCACGGTCTGCAAGGATGATCAAGATCCCATCCTGTCCATCTTTCAGCAAGCCAATGTGCACTCCATCCTGTATCTGGACAGTGCCGGCGCGATGCGAGAACAGATCGCGGTACCGCAAGATCTTCCCCCTCTTTCACTCAACAACAACAACAACAACAACAATGATGACAGCACCAACGACGATCTCTACATCCTCTTCACATCTGGCACGACCAGCACGTCGAAGGCTGTCGTTGGGTCGCACCGATTCACAATCCGACGCCTCGCATGGTTCCAAACTACATTCTCACAATCCTCCAGAATCGCACGACGAAGCAAACTCACCTTCGTTGATGGCATCACCGAACTATGGAACGCGATCCTGCAACCCGAATCTCTGCTCGTGGCCAGTCCTCCTTCCAACGGTGGTGGTGGTGGTGGCGACATCGCCAACATCATTCGCCAAACGCAGTGCACCCAAATCCTCATGCTGCCGAGCCAGTTGTCGCAATTCATGACGACCGGCACGCAGCATGCCTTGCAACGCATCTTGATATCGGGTGAGATCTGTGCGCGGCAGGTGTGGCAACGATTCCAACACTATAACAGCGACACCACTGTCGAATTGATCAACCTCTACGGACAGACAGAGTCCACGGGCGATTGTTGTGCGGCGGTGTTGACAGCAGCGACAGCCATGATGCGCCAAACCATCTCGGTGGGCAAGCCTATCGCTGGCAATCGATTGCGCATCGATGATGCGACGGATGAGCTTGTCATCGTATCTGGGACTTTGTGCAACGGGTACGTTGGAATGGATGGCACGGTACAAGCAATGTCGGAGTTTCGCACGGGTGATGTTGGCTTTTGTCACAACGGGATGTACTACATCACAGGACGTACCGATGAGGTCATCAAGCGCAACGGCGTTTGGACATCGCCGCAGCAAGTTCTTGCGGCATTTTTGGAGCACACCACGGCTGCGACCGTGGAGGCTGCCGCGGTTCTTGTCGATGAGGAGGTGTACGTTGTCTGTTGCGATCGTTCCATCGTTCAAGACTTTTCGCGTCAGAATATGCAACGCCAACACAATCTACCATGGAACTGGATCCCACGACGTGTCGTGTGGCATTCCACGATTCCACGCAAGGTCGGCGGTGCCGCAAAGATTGATCGAGACAAGCTTCGCCAGATCGTTCGATCGGAGTTGGGACAAGAGCTCAAGCAGATGGGCGACGCACAACGGGATATCGATGAGGCTTCATCTTTCGCGCAGATTGTATCAATCATCTTGCAAATTCCAACAGATCACGTTGCGATGAATCAATCGTTCGTAGATCTCGGTGGCAACAGCGCCACTGCCATAGCATTGCTCTATTCGCTGAGGTCCAAATCTCCCACAACGGCCATCACGGTCATGGCTATCTTGACCATGGACAGTCTTTCCGATTTGCGGTCCATGTGGAATGGAACCATGGACAGCAGCAAACCGGCGAAGCGGAGAAAACGAGAAGAACTGGCAACGATTGCGAGGTACACGCCAAGTCCACGTGAAAAGGTATCCGAACGGCATGCAACGATCGAGATGCAGGCCTGCGTCGATGCCACGCCGCTTGTGACGACGGGCGAAAACGGCAGCACTCGTGATGGCATGGTGTATGCAGTATGCCAAGGCGGCGTGATCGTCCTCATCGATTGCACGACCACCAAAGTGGTTTCCCATCATTGCTTTCCGGAGTTTCGATTGCAGGCTGGACCGACGCACATTCCGAACAGTGATTCCATCTTGATCTGTGGTTATTCCATCACTGCAGATAACGGCGGAATGATTGCTCGACTTTCAGCCGATCTGAAACGCATCGAATGGCAACGCACAATGTCGGATGGCATTCCAGAGATTCGTCTAGCACCGATACTGTGGGAACGAGATCAAGGAGAAGAGGGAGAGGAAGTCTGGGTCGTGTCAGGCGATGAGTTGAGGAAGATTGATGTGGAGACGGGCGCTTTGGACACCAAGTGCTGCATTAAACTCCCTCATCCCGTATCATGCTCACCTCTGGCACGGCAGCGAAATGGTGCTGAAGTTCTCGTCCTTGGTGTATCGGACTACGACGGTGGCCTCATGATTGTGAAAAATCGTGATGACAACAGCGCCGACGGCTGTGAGGACAACCAAGGACAATTGCGGATCTCCGAAATCCTTCAATACACCGTCGGTCCCATCTACAACGACATGTTGGGGATGGACAACAGCATCATGATTGCTGCGGATTCATGGGGCAGCCTGCATAGGATCGACATCCAAACCGGCGAGTGTATCATGACGACAAAAGTCTCGGATTGCGCCCTCTCGGCACCTGAACGCCATGCCGATGGCCTTGCTGTGTTGGTCGGTTCCTACGATGGCACGTTGCATTGCGTTCAACCAGATGGTTCGATTTCGTGGGCGGTATCGTGCCACAGCACCATCTACACGAAGCCACTGTCGCTGAGAAACGGCAAGGTATTCGTCGCCACGACAGGCGGGCACCTGGTGTTCGTTTCGAGTGTCGACGGAACGATCCTACGTTCGGATCGGGCATTCTCTGCCGAGAACTGGTCCAACCCGGTGGAAGCCGAGGTATGCCACAAGATCGTGTTTGGTGCGAGGGATTCCAAACTGCATCTAATCGATACCATTTGAGCACGATAATGATAATAACACACGGGTTCGTCGCATGCCTTAATTTGAGTTGAGTTGAGCTGATTTGCGTTGTTGTTCGTTGATGGTTTGTTGGCGTACCGGTTGCGTTCTGCAACACTGCCTCCTTTGGTGCGTCCACAGTTTCCGCACTACTGGTCTCCGCTCTACGTACTCCTGTCTCGGACAGCATCGTATCGCACCAGCGTACGAGTATGCTGCATGCTATTCACTTCAACAGCGACGACCGACCACCGTCCACGGGAAGGATGCACCCCGTCGTCCACGCGCTGTTGGCGGACAGCAAGTAGCTGGCGGCGTTCGCACTATCGTCGGGATTCCCCAAACGCGGCAACGGATGAGCCTTGGCGATAGCTTCGGCCATCTTCTCATTGTCCGTCATGGGCTTGGCCATCTCCGATCCGCCGCCGGTGAGACTGGGCGCGACGCAGTTGACGCGGATGGCAGGCGACAGTTCCGCCGCCAGCGACACGGTGAGACCTTCGACGGCCGCTTTGTTGGAACCGATGACGGCGTGGTTGGCCAATCCGCTGCGCGCCGCGATGCTGGAGAAGAAGACGACGGCCGAGGGCTGGTCCTTGCTGCCGCCCTTCTTCAGGCCATTCAGCGAGGCCTTGACTGCTTCGGCCGCTCCGACGACGTTGAGGTTGTAGCTGTCGACGAAGTCCGTTGGTTTGCATCCGCGCAGTGGCTTCAGCGTGATGGAACCGACGGCGTAGGCCAGCCCGGAGAGGTTCTGTCCCTTGAGCTCCGCCGTGAGCTTGGCGCCGGCTTCCTGTGGCGATGAGAAGTCGACGTCCGAGATGACGGGACAGCTGCCTCCGAGCTCGTCATTGAGAGCGGAGAGCTTGTCCGCGCTGCGACCGATCAGGAGAGGCGTGGCGCCGTTCGCCAAGATCTTGTGACAGAGGCTGCGGCCGATGGCTCCTGTGGCCCCAGCAACTGCGTATAGTCCGTTCATGATGTACTGTACTGCACTGTACTGTATTGTGCTGGTATGTGATGTGTAGTGGTGGGATGCGAGTGTTGTGTTGTGATGTGATGTGATGTGAGCGTTGTCTAAACTGATGTTGCTCAATGATGTTGCTGATCCTCTGTCCTTTCTCTTGATGTTCTGCGTTGATGTTCCGCAAATGACGAATGAGCTGGTTTGTTGACTTGTTGTGTGACGTGGATGAGTTGATGTCGTGACCTGACTGCCTTCCACAGGATACCTTTTTCACAGAACAAAACCATTTCTCTTCCACAACATGACCATCATCCGCAGATCCTCTCCCACTCCTCGCGTCCAATGCCAGGTCGAAAGTCCTCACGGAAGTCTTGCCAATCGAGGCCATCCACCAGCCAGGCACCGTCGCTTGATCGCCGTCGCAAAGCCCATCCCGTCACGACGAGCAGCTCGTCGTTGGATTTGTGCCGCAACCGGCATTCGACCCACGCATTGCCGTCACCGTAATCCAACGGTTCCGTGGGAAAGACCGTATCGAACTGACACCCGGCATCCAGCAGGATCGCGAACTGATTCGTCGCGCGGCACAGGACCGGCTTCAGCTTCGTCGACAACACGGCATCCGTCGTATCGATGGGCGCCGCGATGGATCGGCAAAGCAGATCGCGCCACGATGGCGTCGAGCAATCGATCAACGTGCGGCAGTTCCTGCGCGTCTTGAGATCGACGAGCAAGCAGTGCACGAATTCGCAGGGTCCCAATGCCGCATCGGGTGGAGGGATCCAGGAATCCTTGCGTTCCACGTCGAGTCGGCGTCGTCGGAATCGTTCCAAGTAGAGGTAATCCTGGTCGATGGTGCTGCTGTCGACTGTCGTGGCAGATCGCTGCGTTGCAGCTTGCGAAGACTCTTCTGTTGGTTCATCGCCTCCATCTTGCTGCTGCGACTTCACATCAGCGAAGAGCTTGACGTTTGGACGGAATGATGGCCGACGCAGAATCCGTGAATGCCCGCAGCTGCGAGCATGACTCTCATGTTGATGTCTCCGCCGGTGTTGCCGATGGGAGTCCTGCCAATGCAGGATTGGCACATGTCCACAGCAGCCATGGTTCGTCAGGTAGCGTCGCGGTGCCCCTCGTTGCAAAGCAGTCCATGTAGAAGCACCATCCAAGGCGAGGCAATGCAGGATGCATGCAGAAAAGACCGTGAGAAAGGTGCTCACAGCGCCATGGACCTTCATTGCGTCCCTTGACGCTTTGTGGCACCGTCTTGCTCACCCGCTTTGCTGCTTCTCTCTGGCTTCTGTCGTTCCCTTGCGTTCTTGAGTTCTTTCCTTCTTTCGTTGTTACTTGTGTGGGTGCGGGGTACGCAGCAGGGTGGCTGGTGATGATGGCAAGTGGTGATGACTGGTCATGGTCTTGTATTCGTGGTACCGTGTGTGGAGATGGGAAGACGCAAAGCGTCGGAGTTGTTGGCTGATGGTGGAAACGAGAACGCCGCACAAACCGTCGTTCGTCGCGATGTTCTTGTTTGCTTCACTTCTTCGGCCGGAGTGTCATTCGAAGGAGTCAATTCTGTACCGTTTCGTTCTTGGACTTCTCCAACTCTTCGTGCTTCCACATCAGACGTGCAGCTTGTTTGTGACCTGCGCTTCCAACCATGACGAACTCGCCGAATCTTCGTCAGTCGGCGAAATACTTAATCTTCCAGTTCCATGTTTTCATGAAATGGTCCTCATACTCGTGCTCGATGGAAAAGGCCCATGGGGGAATTGTCAAAAACGGTAGTGACTTTCTCGTTCCAGAAACCGATAGAGTTCTCCCAGCACATAGACTGCTGTTGTCGAGCAGTTTGGATTTGTTTTCACGGAAAGAAGACAATAGAAGAGGTAGAATGTCTTCGCAGACGCCCAACGCGTTCACGAATGTAGTTTGATCCAAGGTCCTCGAGGAAAGGGCGGATGAGGACGATGGTAAAGAGTGTACTCTCCCAATTCGCAGAAGGTGAAGAAGCGTGACAAAGAGCGATTGAGGGCTTGATGCGGAAGATGGCTTGGTGGATTAACCCGGGATACGGGTTGGGTCAAGAGGAACAAGGTTCCGTGTTCCTTCTTCGGTGGTCATTCTCTGATGCGGTGGAACTATTTCTTGTCGGTTTCTCCACGCACCAATGAAACGTGAGGAGAACGAGCGACCCAAATGTCGCGGAGCATTCTCTGGTCAGCAAAGACTTCATATCGCGCCTCAGTTTTGTCTGTCCAAAACGCTCTGCGGGCTGAGATGTTCCTATGCCGCTTCCCCAGAGGTAGCGGTGTCATGATGCTGTAGACAGAAATCGTGACAAACACGAACTTTCCGAGCGCAACTCCCGCTCCTGTCCCACACGCTATCTCGCTGCTTTGCAAACCAGCCACAACCGTGTTATTGCGTGACAAACAAGGGTGAGAAGAGACACAACCACGCAATGCCAGCAAGCACGAGAACGCGACAACGACTCTCTCTCTTTCATCACGAAACATCAACTGCTCATAATTTCTCTGCAATCACAAAAGCAAAGGATCACAACCTCAGCAACCACAACTACAGCAACAATCACCAGCTACCAATACACTCCTCTTCAATACAATCATCAACATGTGTCAATCAATGAGCCCATACCTCTCCAAGCTCCTCAAGGAGGTGTCCATGGAGAACGTCTCCCTGATCAGCGACAATGCCCGAGTCCAGCCGCTGTCACCAAGCACATGCATCACGTTGAACGCCTCGCGATCGCATCACTCCTACGATGATCGATGGTCGACAGCCGCAGCAGATGAAGACATGACACCATGCCGCAGATTTCCACAATCCAAGACGGACAGCATCCCTGTCATGCCACGCAAGTGCGTCGAGATGTAAATCAGCACACTCGCTCCACAGTTTTACCAAAGCAAGCGACGGCCGTCTCTTTTCACTCCACGCAACGATGGCGTGGTTTGGGAAGGAACACTCCCATGATTCAAGCCATTCAGCCAATCGGGAGGCAGCAATCACATGCTCCCCATCTGCACATACTCCAGTTTTGATCACATACCAATCACCCCAGATAGATCGCACAGAAGCCAACAATTTACGCCAAACAAACCAATAGAAATAGAAGCACAATTACACACAACAACAACGATCATCTCCTCTAGCAATAGTCTGTGTTGTGTACTCGCATGTGTGTTATCCTAACTTGGTGTAATAGATTACTGTGAAAGCGCCAAGGTGTCAATCAAGTCCAAGCGAATCGAATGCGCTCTCCAACAGAGTGCACGCTTGTCTCCCTCAACTTCCACACGGCTCCTCCCTTTCATTGACAAGATCGTGTCGAGATGACACGGTTGCCCAATCACGGGCAAATCTCCTTCTGCTTCCTCTGCAACTGAATCATCCCCCCTGACATGCCCTTGCGTTGCATCGCTCGGACTTCTGCAATCACAGCTGCCAGATCTCGTGAAGGTGCTGCGGAAGCATCAGTACTCCACCCACATCGCTTCTCCGCATCCGAACTGCACAACATCGCATCGCACCGCACTGCCACCGCTCACGATGGACCCACCGCGGAATACGCAAAGATCCCAATGAAGAAGTACAAGAACCACGCGTACGGATTCACGGGATTGAAGAGCATCCCAAGGACCTTGCCGTAATCCACCTGGTTCGTGCCGTCGTTGCTGTCGTTGCTGTCGTCGCGCTGCGCTAACAGCATGGACGTGCTAACAACATGGCTGTTGCGTGTTGCTGCAACCGATCTCGGAAGAGGTGCCTGGAATGCGGATGTGCATTGCAGCGCAACGACGCCTGCAACCAAGATCGCGAGTCTTGCCAACGACATCATGTTGAAGCTGCTCGTTCGTGGGTGTTGCATCGTCGCAGACGTGGTGCAAGTTCTCCTGCAGGTTTCTGAAGCGGTGTTGAATCCTTGCGTTTCGCAAAGAGACTCTCCGAATGATGTTGTTTGTGATGTGATCAACCGTCTTCGGTCGGCTATGTGTTGTGTTGTGATGTGTTGCGTTGTGATGCGTTGTGACGTGTTGTGGTGTGACGTGATTGTCATTGTGGGCGGAGCCATTTTCTCTTTCAGAATCGTCAATTCTCACTGTCGTGCGTTGCCGTGCATCAACTCGAGGCCGCCGGCATACTTGTCTAGAATCGATTGTCTGATTAGGTATTCAAAATGAGGTTTCTGCTGCCCTTATTTAACTCCAATTGTCGGAGATACTTTTCAGTAGAGCTACCGTTCAAAGACGAAATCACGTCACATCGCAGAAGATCTCTTGCAGTTCGTGATGGATCTACCTATTGTTGGTATCGTCATTGTTGACATTGTCGTTGCCATCATCGTTCTCTCTTGGCTCCGAGCGCATGTGGCAATCCATTTGGAGTATTGCAGTCTTGCCGTGCTCTCATCGCCTTCCGATACTGTACTAATATCATTCTCGTGGCAACGTCAACAATGAATCCACAATTCGGTCGCAGACGCAAGAAGGAGCACCGCCATAGCAATACGTTGCAAGAAGCAACGCATCATGTGAACGTCGCAACATCAACCACGGCTGTTATGGATCATCACGATCCTTCACACGCGCACTTCTTCGAACCACAACCACCGTTCAAATCTTGCAACATGCACAAGTGCTTTGTGGCCGTTCTGCTCCTCACGGCCATCATGGTCTCAGCTTCCATCCACCAATCTGGCTGGCAGCAGCAGGATGTTGCGAAAGCTATGAATGCAGATGCCGATAAACCGATCGCATCAGCAACCAATCACCATGGAGATGCACGCAGCGTCAGTCATTCCGACGCATGCCACATGCAACAGATCGATCAAAGCATCGACGATTTCATGATGCCGTTCCGCGTCAACCCGGAACTGAGATCCTGCGTCAACCCAGGTGCCTGCAACTGCATCAACCCCACCATCCCAAAACACCGACGCGCCAACGCCGAACAATGGAAGGCCGCCTTTCAAGCCACGAAAGACATTGCCGCGAATGCCACGCGACGATACGGAACGGTCGATGTCATCCTGCTGGGAGATTCCATCACGGAACACTGGATGGGCACCGGCATGAATCGTCGTATGCCACGGTTCCGAGGCAACGCACAGGTGTTCCGGCAATTGTTCACGAAGGAAGGCGGTGGTGAGATCGTCGGTGTGGCGTTGGGCATTGCCGCGGACACGGTGCGTACGAGTGTGTGTGCTTTCTTGCAATGTGCGTCTCGTCATGTCTTGTGCGTTCCTTCTCGCCTATGTTCATCTCACATGCGATTGAAGGGAATGATTCAAATACAAACACATACAATATTTTGCCTGGACGTATGGTACAGTGCGCCAATCTCGCTTACCGTCTCGAGCACGATCAGCTGCAAGGCCTCAAAACCAAGGCATTCTGGTTGCTGATCGGCACGAACGATCTGGGTCTCCTCCAATGCTCGGCCGATGCTACCACGGCGGGAATCCTGTCCATCGTCGAACAGTTGCGACGTCTGCAACCCAACGCCCACATCGTCGTCAACTCCCTTCTGCCGCGCAAACCGCAATTCATGCCGCAGATCCATGACGTCAATCGACGATTGCAATGCTACGCCGGCAGCGCGTACTTCGATGCCTCCACCATCTTCCCAAACGCAACGCTCTACATGCCGGATCAGCTGCATCCCGAAGCAGAAGGATCACGCGTGTGGGGTGCCCGCATTGTGCAACGTGTGCGAGAGATCGTTGCGGAATGAGAGGTGCGCTTTTGTTTCACGCATTGTCCACGACTCGACGAATCTTTTGTCCACGGCCTTCGACTTGTTCGACTTCTTCTCAGAGAAAGAAGAGGAGGAAAATGACCATCCTGCGCTCTTGGTGGCGTCGTGATGATGGGAGAGGGAGAGGTGATGAGTGGCGATGATGGAACATCAAGCAGGAGAGACCCATTCATGCGCATGGGGGGATCGGCAACTACTCCAGAGCAGGTCGTACTTATATGGTATGCATGGTGCCATACAATCACAGGCAGGCAGGCAGGCAGGCAGAGAGGAGTACGAGTCAGACGCGCCGCCACTAAGCGCAGCGCACCACCATGTCTGCTCAAGAATCAATCCACAGCAGCTTCTCGTCCAACAATGACGACGAGAATGAGGACATGGCACCGCTTGTGGATCCATCCACAACCAACAAGGGGGTCTTGGAGGTGGAACAAACGAGGCCAAAGAGACTGTCGCTACGCGAACGACGTTACAATCAGATCTACGATGGTGACAGCGATGATGATGATGATGTGCGAATACGACTGGATCAGCTGTCGCGCCGACGTCAATTGACCGAGAGCAAGTCATGCTGCAGGATCGCTTTCGTTCTCATGATAACCATCGTGGTGATGGTGGTGGTGCTTCTATTTCTTTTTGGATTCTTTGGTGGCAGCAGTGCGCTGGAGCCCAGCATACCAACTTCTGCACCTACGGCATTGCCGATAATGTCGCAATCAGGGCAACTTCCAACACCAGTTGTGAATGCCGTTGCAAACAACAGCAACAACGACAACAACAACGACTCCAATGGCGGATCCCCTGCCTGCATCGAGACCTACTTCAATCCATCGGTCGAAGCGTTCTTGCAACCTTTCCGTTCCGATCCCGAATTGAAATCCTGCGCCAACCAGCCGCGCTTCTGCCACTGCGCCAATCCCACCATTGCCGCTGAGCAGCAGGATTCAAGCCGCCACCCTGACCAAAACGCCAGGTGGCACGAGACGTTTCAATTCACGCAGCAGATGGCCGCGAATGCGACAGCTGACGTGATATTGCTGGGTGATTCAATCACGGAGCACTGGTTGGGCACCGGGATGCATCAACCCATCCCCAAATATCAACCCAATGCAGTCGTGTACAACGAACTCTTCACGCGGGATGGCGGTGGTGAAATTGACGGCATCGTTTTGGGGATTGCAGCGGATACGGTGAGTTTTGTCATATTGTTTTGCTACGTGATGCTATGTGATAGGAGAGAGGCACGAGCAAGAGCGAGGCATTGCTGTGGTTGTTGACTTCCACGCCGCATCGTCTGACCTCCCTTCAACGTGAAAACTGCAGCAAGCCTCTCGCTCAACATACTTTGTCTGACGTCGCATGTCATAACCATTCTGCCATTTCGCACACCACCGTGAACGTGTTCCTGCACGACGCAGTGCGCAAATCTGATGTACCGCCTCGAACACGACCAATTCCAAAGCCTGCAAGCCAAGGTCGTTTGGTTGTTGATCGGCACGAACGATCTCGGCGCGCAGAAATGCTCTTCCGACGCTGTCACGGCCGGCATTGTTGCCATCGTACAGAAGCTGCAACAGCTGCGGCCCGATGCCACCATCGTCCTCAATTCCATCCTGCCGCGACATAACAAGCTCATGACGCAGATACGCGACATCAATGAGAGGTTGGAGTGTTTGGCCCGCAGCACTCCAGACAGATTGCAGTACTTCGATGCGACGAACATATTTCTCAACGAGGACAACGGGCAGCTGCAGCATCTGCCGGATCAGTTGCATCCCGATGACCTTGGATCGCGGCTGTGGGGTGAAGAGATTGTGAAGCGCGCGAAGATGATCCTTGCAGGGTAATGATCGTCGTAATTGGAAACGCCCAAGTATGTTACGTAGTGTACGGGGATTCAGCCAAAGTTTACAACATGCGCAAACGTTAGAGCACTGATCATCTCCGCCAATGGCAATGAAGCAACTCAAATGTCGTCTTATCATACGAAAGGTCTCCAAACGGATGCAGCAGAGCAAGCGTCGTAGCGTTTATGACCCGTCGCAGGGAACGTGTCGCTTGTCGCGTGACTCTCTAGACTCAGTTGTAAGCCTGCAGGCGAAGATACGATTTCGGCAGATTCGTTTGGCCAGAAGTCAAAACGTCGGGTGTCGCTTCATTTCGCCGACCACGTGTAACAATGCGCAGTGTTCGCAATGTTTGTCGCAACGAGGAAACGCACAAACATGCTCGTGGAGCGCGCAGCTCTTTCGACACACAATTTTTCATGTGCATCAGATCATGTGTGATGATAATAATGGCCGTTTCTCTTGTAATCTGATAACGAGTGATTTATGATTAGTTGCTTGAGGTGCGGGATGCACGGTGAGGTTCAGTGCGGTGTATCGAGGTGCTGTGCGAGTGATTGCGGGCAGACAGAGAGAGATGAAGCTGTTGATCGAGATGGAGCGAGATTGGGAATATTTCGCTGGCCGAAGTTTGTTGAGTTCAGCAAGATGACCTTGACGGGATAACGCTCCATGAACGAACTTAGATAGACGAACGACTTCTTTGTTGCGTTGCCATCCGTACAAAGCTTAGCACTTAGGGCATGGTCCCACGAACGGACCATGCGTTGGATTTACAAGGCACCTTCTCAGCGCACAGGTTGCTAATGGAAGGTCTTGGTTGAGTGCGTTTTGGCGCGAATTGGCCGATTGTTGTTTTTGTTGTTTTGTGTTTGCTCAATCGATGTTCGGGTTCGTGGTTCGGATCTGATGTTCGGATTCGAGTCCCGCGTCTCCAGTCGTGGTTTCGTGCGCTCACAAAATGGATTGATGGTCGACACAAAACCGATTCCGACAGTTTCCCACCGTCGACAAAAACGTGAGCCGGCCACTGGCTGGCTCCGCGCTCTCTCCAACACTCCGCCGACCTGCGCCTGTTTTGGTGATTCGGCATGTTTCGTTTCCAGCGAAGAGAAAACAAGTGACAACGACCGTCGTTCGCGGCAGACAGTACGAGATCAGCCACAACGGAAGCCAAAAAACGGCAAACACGTTGAACGGAGAGTCCATCCATCACGATTCAAACGACATTCGAGGGTGTGCATGACCAACAAATGCGAGCTGCTGACTTTGTGATGCTATTCTACGAGGGGGGTTATTGGGTCGGACACGTGCATTATCCCTCTCATTCCAGATTGGTCGCAGCGAGGCTAGTGTTCGCATAGTGACGCCGATTTAGCCGTTTCACATGCGTCTCGCATTGGCAGTATCAAGCCGCCACGAGTCTGGCCTCCTCATTGCGTGTTATGTGCAAAGAGACCAAAGATGCATGTCCGTGTGGAACGTGCCACGACAGTTGGATGCTGATGTTGCCGCTGGTGCTGGTGGTGGTATTACCTTTGTTGATGTCGTTGTTGAGGTCAACTTGTTCTGTGCAACACGTTCACCATCTCTTTGTTGTTCACGATTGTGTTGCCGTTTGTTGTGATGGTTGGCAGGCTCGTTTCTCATGTCACGTTCCTTCTTCAGACAAGATTGACCAATGAAATGTATTGCCAAATAAATACAATTAGCGTCGGATAGTTCGGGGTTTGAAATTTGAATTTGCTTTTTGGGACAAGATCGTTTCAACACATCTCGGACAACGGGAAAACAGACATCATCTCAGCTCTCTCGCACATCCACATCCACATCCACATCCACCACCGCCATCGCCATCGCCGCCTCCACCACCGCTTGACAACAACAAGAACAATGAAAACACCGCCAAGAACAACACGAGCAGCCCTGTGTGGAGCATCACTCTCACCACCTTCGCCGCCGCATGCATCCCTCATAATCAACGAATCTGGAGCACGAACCGTACCCATGCCCAATCACTTCGCAAGGCTGTATCATCTTTCCGCAACACCAAAACACTCCGGTCTCCGACTCTTCTCTGCGCTGACCATCTCTCCGTCACCTTCCACTCTCTGTCAAATGTAACCATGGTCCAACGAATTGCCAAGCGCCCATCCAACTTGGACTCCATCTCGGAGACCAAGCAACTCATCACAAACGATGATGCGATGAAGAACGCCATGACATCAGATGCCGTCTCGAAGATCTCGCCAACAGCGGCCGATACCGCAGGCAACGGAGGCTTCATCATCACGCCATCTAGTTCCATATCGAGCCCCAACTCGAGCGACAGTGACGACGACACAGGCAGCCATGATGCAACGGTGACAAGAGCACGCAGATCACTGTTCGTCCCCGTTCGAAAGGCCGTCGCAAGCTCGGCGAAGGAGGACGAGGCAGCTGCATCCAAGGAAGCCCCGCCAACACCAAAGGGAGTCAAGACCAAAGCCCAGACTCCAGGTTCCTCCGTCATCACACCAGACCGCAGAAGAAAGCGCAAGCTGCGGCTCGATTCGGACGACGATGATGCCAGCGCAGACGCCACGCAGCCCGCACCGAAGCGCCGTCTGCTGTTCGGACGCATGGTCAAGTCGACCTACTGTCAACCAAATGTCAAGAGCGTCTACTCCATCGTCAAGAAGCTGACGGGTGCCATCGGTGGCAACGGATACTCTGGGCCCATCTACGGTGAGCTCACCATGGCATCCATGCAAAAGATGATCGATCACATGATGGAGTACGCCGAGCTCGACTCCTCCAGCCGTTTCCTCGACGTCGGCAGCGGCATTGGCAAGCCCAACCTGCACGTCGCGCAGTATCCTGGAGTCGAATTCAGCTGTGGTGTGGAACTGGAACACGTGCGCTGGAATCTGGGCATGGTCTGCCTCAAGGCTATCCTGAACCGCGCCATGGATCAGCGTGACGAGCCGGATTTCGATCGATTAACCGACGAAGAGATCGTCAAGGGTAACACCGCATTCCTGCATCGCAACATCATGGAGGCCAATTCCTTCGATCCCTTCACACACGTGTACATGTTCAGCATTGGTAAGTCGACGTGTGCGCAGCTTTTGTGGGTTGATTCTGTGTGTGATCTGCATGTGGCATGGTAATGTCACACTCACTCACTCGACGCATCATCCATGACAACAAAACAAACAACAATGCAAATAGGCTTCCCACCGGACCTATGGGATCACCTTTCGAACATGTGGAACACGAGCTCCGCCAAGTACCTCATCTGCTACTTGAATCCACGCGATCTCATCGAAACCTACGACTTCGACGTCGAGCTGGTGTCCCGCATGCCAACCTCCATGCATGGCTCAAAGGAGGGACATCTGGGATACGTCTACAAACGCGTCCGTGCTAGGGAAGCAGGCAACAAACCCCGCGGCCGTCGACGTGCCAACGCAAACAGCAAAAGTGGCAACCGACGAGTCAAGTGCGACCCCGTCTTCCAAGAGGCCTACGACCTGGTCTGCGATGGTTTGGAGCCATTGCACAAGGCGGTGACACAACAAACCAACTCGACCATGAACTCGGGACGCAGGACTCGTTCGCGCGGAATGAAGCTGACGCGATGAACGCGATTGATCCGGGCGCTCATTTGGGAGAGGAGAAATGCACCCATTGCAGTGTAGGTGCACGAGCATGTCACCAGGCCGCGCCGTGTGCCAGTGTTGGACGATGTCGCGATGACAATTGTTGTGACGATGGGAGCAATCCTGGCTGTGATCTGTGAAGGACAGCGCAATAGAACCGCAAAAGGGAATCATATGTTGATCAGTGCAAGGTGCACCATAACACACACAGCAACACAGCAGGCTGCAGCATGACGACACATGGGATGTAGCAAGCGGCATCGGCCACAATGCGGAGACTGCTACGCCGCAAATCAAACTCGATTTCTGCTCTCGCACTGGAGGTGGTTGTAAGGGTCATAATTTCATAACCCGTCAGCCTCGTTCACCCCGATTTCAAGTCACGACCATCAGTCCCGTATCCAAATCTGCCCCCAAGACTAAATCAGTGCCCGTCAATCCATTGATTCCTTCCATGCATTAGCATTTCTCTCCACGACCACTTTCCTTGTGTGACCCCATTCAGGGTTATCTTGTCATCACTTGCGGATTGCTAAGATAAGCGTCAAGTTCATCCTATTATGTTGTGGGGAGTATAGTATATTATTATACCATAGGATGAGTCACTGTGCTCCATTGTATTAAATAATATTATGCTGCGAAGTATTTGCAGTGTTGCTGTTGCCGTGAATAATAACAACTCAAGGATTACATTAGAAATGTGCCATATGGCTTTCCCCTCGCCGCCGCAAGCCCCGTAGGGCTGTGCTTTGAGCGAGCTGTCGTGTGTCGTCTGCTATGATAGCCCCAACCAAGCCGCCAACGCCCGCCTCTTGGCGTGCATCGACCGCGATCGTCGCCGCGCTCTCACCGCCGCGTGAACGGCGATCATCGAGTTCACCCACTGTTGCATTTGAACCTCGGTGCCGTGTTCGATATGTCGGCCCTCCCGGAACAAACGCATCTCCGCTTTGGTCATATCCTAACTCGCACCCTGGATCATTCAGCGGACCTTGCGTCGCAGGTCCTGGACCGAGGGGTGCATCTCTTCGTCATGCACTTTGGCATTCCACGCCAGCCATACCTCCCACGGGATTCTCCAAATCCATCGTACAATCTCTTGGGCCCAAGCATTGGCGTCTGGGTAGCAACACTCATTTGTCATCATCCAGTGGGCCTGATGGAGAGCCCAGTCCTCGTGGATAAACCCCATTATGAGGGGGTACCACCCGATGTTGCTTTGCGCGTCGTTGGATCGTGCATTCCTTCTCCATCTCACAAGACCAACCCGCATGCGCTGGACCAACCTTGGGGCGGTCCCGATCTGAACCATGCGATCGATGAGGCCAGAAGTGGCCCCATCCCATGCTTCCTGATGCTCCGGGCAACGGAGAACGTGTTGAGTGGTCTCGTCGCTGGCACAGAACTTGCATTTCGGCGACTGCAGCTGGCCTGTCTGATGAAGTTTGTGGTTGATGCCCACAAAGCCCGAGGCCCACTTGGAGATGAAACGCGTGGACCCACGGTTCATCTTGGATTGTCGCGCCGTCTTGTATGTACGCCAGTCGATCTGGCGAAGCTGCTGCTGCTGTTGCCGTGAATGTAGACGTGAACGTGTAGGGATGCCAAAAACAACCCTGTGCTACTTGACACAACACGCACAAGGGAGGAAACGCACAACAGAGCCCAATCGTCCACAACATGAGGAATCAACGCAACACTGAAGCTGTCAAAACATCACTACCCACTCTGTTGGATACCATCGCAGTCTGATATCGACCAACAATGACGGCATTATTCTCATCCACAGTGAGGACAAGCCATGTATTAGTGTTGTAAGAGCTATCTAAATATATCTAACCCTAATGGACAACATGCCACATAGATGCCTAACAAGGTCATGTTGTCCAATTCAACATTGACAGGATTATGCTCGACCTCGCTGAATGGGGTCGTATTTTGACACATTCACAGCTTCAGTGTCGCACATCTCTTGCTGCTTCACACAACCCACAAATACATGTGTCTTGCCTAAGTGCAGTTTTCAACTTCCATATACCAGATGAATGTGTTTGTGTGTACATATGTGTCGCTCCGTGCCATCCGCAGTTCATCTCCATACTACTCTCCAAGTGTCGTCGCTTTCCTGCTTCCCTCTGTCTTCCTTTCTCCATTGGCTGTGCTGCTGGTGTCCACTCCTTCATTCATTGAACGCTCCACGTCCATATCCCAACCATTGCAGCATTCAGCGCAATTGTTTGCTTGCCAATCGTCTCATTGTTATTGCTTTGATGATACAAATGGCCATCGTAGCTTCCCACTCGCACCTTCATTGCTTCTGGGTATCGTTGATGCATTCCACATCGCCCTTTGCTTTCTTCTCAAGAGCCATCACTTCATATGTCAGGTTACAATTGTCATCCATAGTCCCTGTTTCGCAAGAGTGCTCTTCCATTGCCTCAACTTCAGCCTATGCCATGTCCATTGCTCCCTACGTCCTCCAAGATCTCTTCCAACCTTCCAACAAAGGCAGATCCTACCAGAAACGGTTCTTCAATTCTGACTTGGAAGCCAGATACTTCATTGCAATGGCAGTGACATCGATGTAGTCAAACTTACAACAGCGGATATATGATGGTCGTGGTGGCGCCGTGTCTCATGGATCGATGGGCAACGCTTCAATGCCAGGCTATAGCAGTTATGCCAATCGATCGAACGATGGCCTGGTAAGCCCAATGAAGTCATAGAACTCCATGGAGTCACCATACTCTCAAATCAAAGACCTGAAAGATATTGCTTGATGATGGAAGATGCTTGAGCTGAGGTACCGACCCCTCCGCACACTTGTTGGCATGGTGTCGAGGATGTAGTGTGCCACAGCACACATGAGGAGGCACTGCTGTGCAGCAAGATGCTTGAGAATGACAAAGATGACAGAAATCAAGGCAGCCTGGTGCCAGCGATGATACTGGAGGGTGGAAGTCATGATGGTGGGGGAAGATATGATCCGCTGGAGTTCATCAGATGATAAATACAGAGGTACACTAGGTGCATCTAAAGAATGAGTTAAATTGCAACAGACAGTTGCGATGCAACGGGTGGGAACGAATAATCAATATGCAGTAGAGCACATCGGATCAATTTGGCGCGAGCACAAAGTTTTGCTCCGATGCAGCCGTTGAGAACGAATTTTGGACTACCACGACTCGTCAGAGAGATTATGAAATTATGAACGGTCTCCGACGAGCGTTCATATTCGCGGACAATGAGTTCATAATTATTTCGATTGACGTTATGTCGACGTTGACCCCCAATTCAACGCGGAGCCGAAAGGTATCTTGTGCCCTAAATGGAGCGATATGATTGGTCGAGAGGCCCAGATTATGAAATTATGACCCTTACAACCACCTCCACTGTAAGATGGCATGTTGTTTGTATGAGTAATAGTAGAATAGTATGCAATCAGTTGGAGAGCAATCTGGATCGAAGAGAGAGAGAGAGAGAACTTCGACTTGATTCTCTGATGTTCCCTTGCGGACATGTCGACTCACCCGAGTGAGATTGATTGGCTCGAGTTTTTGTGGATGGCCGGCTCTGCCGTTGCGTTTTTTGCACCGGCTGGCTGACGACGACAAATTTCGGTTTGATGTTTGGCGCTTGTCTTCCCATTTTTGGCGCGACTCGTCCTCGGTTGAGCACCAGCAAGATCAACCAAAAGGAACAACATCGCGTGCGATGAGAACGGCTCGTCTCAGCCGAAATCGCTTCTGCGGCACAGAGAAACGAGCTTCCCAACAGAATCCGGTGCACTAACAAACCGGCAGGATCACAAGCAAACCAACCAACCGAGCATCACAAACAGTGATCAAAAGCAGCCAACCGATCAACAGCAGCAACTGAGAGGTGAGTGCAACGCAAGCAGACTCAAACAGAGCACTGCGCACGGTGCCGTTGCATCATGACACGGTGATACACACTGGACGACGCAGCGTGATGAATGGCCATGGGGATTATGGTGCAATACGACCACTGGCCAACAAGGACGCCTTTCCGTCTTGTGCGCGACGCCTCCCTCCTCGTCTACTGGTGCGCTCATTGCCACGACCACCGCAACAGCACCTCGTTGCGAAGGAAGCAGTCGATGCCCGCTGCTCTGCAGACCAGTGTCCAACGAAAGCATGGGAACTCGTCCCTCCTCGTGGTTACCACATTGTGTTCGCAAATTGAGTGATGTTGGTGTGCGTCAGCGATCTGTGTCCATCGGGACTCGATGACTCGTGACCACATCCACGACCGAGATGGATCCCGAAAATGATGAAAACCCCAAGTTCGGAAAACAACACACAACAACTGACCCACCACCCACTCCTGACACAAATCTTGCTCTTCCCCTTCCACCACATGCACCAATCCTCGCTACCTACCTCATACAGGCACCAAACAACAGCCAAGATGTTCAAGATCAAGGCGGCCATCCTCAGCGCGCTCCTCCTCGCCCATGTGGGCTCAACGGAGGCCGTGCTGCGTGGCAGCAGAGCCGTGGGTCAGACCGAAGAGCTTCACGTCATGATGCAAGCCACCCGTACCCTCAAGGCTGGCGATGGCGACGGCGACAAGCAAGACAAGGAGGGCAACAAAAATAACAAGGACACGGAGGCGCCAACCAGCAGCCCGACGGCCACCCCTGGCATGCCAACGGCGGCACCGACCTCGGCTCCAACTTCGGCACCGACGTCAGTTCCAACCAGTGCCCCAACTGCCACACCTGGCATGCCAACAGCGGCACCAACACCGACTCCAACCAGTGTCCCGACTTCAGCACCGACTTCGGCCCCAACCAGTGCCCCAACATCAGCACCAACCTTGGCACCAACATCAGCACCGACTTCGGCTCCAACTTCGGCACCGACTAGCGCCCCAACATCAGCACCAACATCCGCACCAACTTCAGCACCGACCAGCGCCCCAACTTCGGCTCCAACATCGGCACCGACGTCTGCCCCAACCAGCGCTCCTACGTCGGCACCGACTTCTGCTCCAACCGCCACACCTGGCATGCCAACAGCGGCCCCAACCTCAGCTCCAACTTCGGCACCAACATCCGCCCCAACCTCGGCACCAACCGCACCAACCGCAGCACCAACATCTGCCCCAACTTCGACACCGACATCTGCCCCAACTTCGGCACCAACATCCGCACCAACCTCGGCTCCCACGTCGGGACCAACATCCGCACCCACTTCGGCACCGACATCGGGACCAACATCCGCACCCACTTCGGCACCAACATCGGGACCAACTTCCGCACCGACCTCGGCACCGACATCTGCCCCAACTTCCGCACCGACCTCCGCACCGACCTCCGCACCAACCGCGTTCGACGCCACCATCATCACCATCTGCAATCCTGATGACAGCGGAGGCGCGACTGTGGGAGACATCAAGACGTTGATTTGCAACAGGGACAAGGCCTCGTGTCGCCAGGCCATCCTTGCCGTCCGCGGCCTCCCGGATCTTCAGACATTCTTCGCGTGCGCTGGAGACGGTACCAGCGAGGGAGCATCCCGCACTCTGTTCAACAGATTCGCTTCCAATCCAGACCTCTCCCAGCAGCTCGAGATGGCCTTCTCCGCCGGAACCCAATTCGTCACCGCAGTGGGGGGGAACTCGATAATGGCGACATGCGACAGTATTCCGGGCGCAACTTGCTGCGCCACCAATAGTGACTGTACCTCTACTTCCGACGGCACCTATATGACGGTCGCGCTTAACTCATGCGTTGGACTTTCCTCGTGCGGGGGCATGGGCCCGAATGCTATCATCCTTCAATCTTCCTGCACCGGACTAATTGCATGTACCAGTATGAACGCAAATGACAGCACGGTGGTGGCATCTGGAGTCACCTTCGTTGGTGAAGTGGCCTGCACCACCGTTCAGTCTTGCACGTTGCTTGGGTTTAATTCCTACGGCGATGTGATTGTACAGAACGGAGCTTGTGTTGGAACGAACGCATGTGACGGTGTTGGAACGCGTCTACTGCAGACGACGGCGGGACGCGTCGTAGCCAATATCAACATCGGCCGAAACGCCTGCAACAACGCCAAGTCGTGCAACAGAGCCCACTCCTCCAGCTCAGGAGGTGCCAAGATCGGCGGAAGTCTCAGCATCGAGGACGGAGCCTGCGTTGGCAACAACGCCTGCGAAAACTTGGCCAACAGTGACCTCATGACCACAGACGTGGTCGTCGAGGCTGATGCATGTTCCGGAACCGAAACCTGCAAGGGATGCGTCATTGACAACTGCCCCAGCCCGCTCAACCAGGTGTACGTCATCAGCAACGCAGCCCTTGCGTGCCCCAAGGACACCATGGGCAACCCCACCGGTGCTGCTGTCTCAAGCTTCTGCGTCAGCAGAGCCGATCGCCCAACAGAGTGCCCCACCTTCGCCCCAACTCCGCTCATGAGCGACGTCCCGTCCGTCCTTCCGTCCGAGCTCCCGTCCCTGGGCCCAACCCGCACACCGACCACAAGTCCATCCGACCTGCCATCCGTGCTCCCATCCCAGGGTCCGTCCAACATCCCAAGTGTCCTTCCATCCGACGGACCCACCATCAATCCAACCGATGCTCCAACCATCAACAAGACTACGCTGCAGTCGATCTGCCTTACAACTCCTGGTGATGTGGATGGCGGGTTCACGGATGCACCGGTGGTGCTCTGCGACGACGACATGGGCGTGTGCAGCAATTTCGTGAACGCCATCGAATCGCTCCCTGATAACAAGGACAGACTCGTCAAGAGTATCTTCGGATGCGAAGATGGCGGATCGATCACCTACGAAGTCGCCCAAAGACGCTTCGACACCATCAAGAACGACCCAAGTGCCATCACCGCCATCCTTGGCGCCCTTGAGGGCAGTGGCATTATCTTGACTGGAACTGTAACCCAGCTCGTCACACCGTGTGGGTCTTCGTGCTGCCAATCCGGTGCTTGTAGCATATCAGGAGGCGCAGGTGTCATCACCATCACTCCAGACTCGTGCTCCGGAACGATGTCCTGCACGAATCTTGGCGCCGACGCCATCATCCTCGGCAGCTGTCTCGGTATGAATTCCTGCACTGGCCTTGGCAGCTACTCTGCGCCACCCAACCCCGATGCCATCACTGGTCACACCATCATCGGACCAGCAGCCTGCACCAACTCCAACGGCTGTGAAGACCTGGGAAGGAACATCTACGGAAACATCCGCATTGAACGCGCCGCATGCAACGGTGTGGACAGCTGCAAGGGCATGGGTGAGCGTGTGGAGCAGCCAATGATGGTCGTCACACCAGTTCTTGCCGATATCATCGTGCAGGAGGAGGGATGCCAGGGACAGCGCTCGTGCGAGGCCGTCCACAGCGGACCAGGAAAGACCGCAGGAAGCCTCAACATTGGAGTGGGCGCCTGTATGTCCGTCGACAGCTGCAACGGCGCCGCAAGTGCCAACACTGCGGTTGATGACCTCGTCATCGCGGACGGCGTCTGCATGACCAGCGACAGTTGCAAGGACTGTGTCGCCACCGACATGTGCGTCGGCGACCCTGGTCAGACCTACACCATCTCCAACCCGATCACCGACTGCCCCACCGTCAACTCAGGTGCATGCACTTCTTCGTAAACACAACGCATGATCCATTCATCAACCGCTGTGTGGGTATAGCGACAAATGACAGCATCCGACACCTCTCTTCCAAGTCCAACGCGCAGCTGCAACTGCCGATCCTCAGCTGTTGAGAGGACGGTGAGGCACGCGAAAACCAACCAACCACTTGGGGCTGTCGGCGTTCAGAGCCTGTGCCATACTCACATCCACACATCCATATTCAACACAACCACCCTCACCCCGATCAATTGAAACGCTACGCAATCGAACCAACCCCAACCACCACAAATCAAATGAAATGAACAGTGATCCATCTCGCAAATCCCCCTCCCCATTGCATCTGCATTTGTATTTGCATGTTTATCCGGGAGTGAGCCTGTTCCTGACATCCATAGAGGCGACGTATCTTGTGCACGGAGACGACCGGCGACGAAGTGTCTGCCTACCGGTATCAACCGCATGAAAGTCCGAAAGGAAAACGGATTACAGCCGTCTGCACAAGAGGCTGTGTCGTCTTGCCCATGTCCACATTGGAGTCTAAACCGCGAATGGTCATGTGCTGTCCCATGACCTCTTCTTTCGAGTAGATCAGATCGAACCTTGGCCCGAGTATTGCCATGGAATGATTTGATAACATCAATAATATTTTATAATGAGCGAAGAGAGCAGCACATGTAGAAACAATCGTCCCAACACTATTGCCTCACGAGCACCAGCGCACGCACCAGTCTTGCGAGAGCAATGGCAACATCCTTCACTGTGTATGTTTCTGTCAGAGGTGAGGAGAAGGGACAGGAGGCACTCCAGTTTCCTTGTCGACATCGTCGTATTTGTGCGCGTCGCCCAAGGCCAAAGTCAGAGTAGTCGTAGATGAGCTCCACTGGTTGCCTGCCTGATACTCTCTTCTGGCTCAGCAGCAGTGGCCAGATGCCCTGCTCTCTGTTTTCTGCTGGCTGCTCTGCTCTCTTTTCAATGCTCGGTTGATCCATTGAGTGAACCAGATGATCTGCAGATTGGGTGGCTGTGGTGCAACGCCCGATCATGAGTGTCTTTGTCCATGCCCAGTGTAGGTGGTTTTGGACACTGACGCTCAGCCAAAGTTTAGAACATGCGCAAGTGTTAGAGCACGGATCATCTCTGCCAATGGAAAATGCATCAACTCAAACATCGTCTTATAACACGAGAGACCTCCAAACGGATGCGACAGAGCAAGCGTCGTAGTGTTTATGGCCCGTTGTAGTGGACGCGTCGCTTGTCGCGTGACTCTCTAGACTCAATTGTAAGCCTGCAGACGAAGATACGATTTCGGCAGATTCGTCTGCTGGGAACGACAACAGCAGCCTGTTCTCATCACCTGACCAACCGCCGCCACTTCGCAGACAGAATGTCCACACTTCACATCACATCACATCACATCACATCATACACATACCATACACGTATAATACCATACGGGTGCTTCACTTCATACAACCTCAACACTGCGCAGCATAACACGCTGAAGCAGCAACGCTCTCAGTACACCCTGCTCTCCAACGATGAATCAATTCAGCAGACGCCGCAAGAAGGATGGAGACAGCCAAGCGCATCACATGGGACTTGAAGGAGATGATGATGGTGCTGTGCACAAGAAGAGCGAACAACGTCGTTTGGTATTCGTGGGTGCGATGGTGCTGATCGTCATCTGCGGTGTGTTCGCCACGAGACCCTTGCATGATGTCGATGCTGTGACGAGATCGGCCGCAGTTGAGACCTGCGAAAAGGAGCAATTCGGCCAAAGCATCGCAGAGTTCATGGCACCGTTCCGATCTGATCCGCAGCTGCGACTGTGTGCCGATGGCAAAACATGCCAATGCATCAATCCCACCATCGGCCGAGAACGTCAGGATCGGATCGAGCAATGGAATATCGCCTTCGATGCCATGAAAGGTGTCGCCTTGCAAGCCAAGCAAACTTTGGGTCAGGTCGATGTCATTCTGCTGGGCGATTCCATCACGGAGCATTGGTTGGGGACGGCCATGCATCTTCCGCTTCGCAGGCGCGAGGAGAATGCCAAGGTCTTTAAACACTTGTTTACCAAGGCCGGTGGCGGTGCAATTGATGGTGTTCCGTTGGGGATTTCGGGGGATACGGTGAGTTTGTTGTGGACATGTGGACATTTGGATTGCCTGTCTGCTGCTACAAGAGGTAATCCATGTGCCTCAATGTATCTCATCAAGACACACAGGACCTCACATTTTCTCATACGTATCTTTGCATACGCGCCGATAATACATCAACAGTGCTCCAATCTCCTGTACCGTCTCGATCACGACCAGCTGCAAGGTCTGCAGACCAAGGTGCTCTGGGTCTTGATCGGAACCAACGACTTGGGTAGAGAACGCTGCACCTCCGAGGCACCCACGGCCGGCAACATCGCCATCGTCGAACGGCTGCGTGAACTGCAACCCAACGCGCGCATTGTCATCAATTCTGTCATTCCGCGCCACTCCAAGTTCACATCGATGATCGACACGATGAATCGGCGATTGCAATGTTACGCCGCGACGCAACACAACGTGGAGTATTTTGATGCGACGCCGATCTTTCGCGATCCTGAAACGCAAGCCTTGCGGTATATGTCGGATCAGCTGCATCCTGATGGGAGTGGTGCGATGGTGTGGGGCACGCAGATTGTGCAGCGCGTGCGCGAGATCATTGCGGAATCGCAGTGATTGTCCGTGTTTGGTTTGGTAGTTGCAGTAGTGATGCAGTAGTGATACTTTGCGGTGTAGACACACTGGCTTGTCCATCTATGAGTTCATACTAGTATCATATATTATGTATTAACATGTTTTTTGTCTAACATTATGGATTTGAACAGCGTACGAATAATATAATACTTCAGAATGAACACCCAACCAACTCAATCGTTACGCTTTGACCGGATACGTGCAAATGCCCAACCCTTGCATTGGTTGACAAACCCCACCATCGCCGCACGGCCCGGCCCGCCCCCGCAGATGCATCGTGCCGCTCGCATCGCAAATCAACGCACAGTACTTATCGCCCGTCATCGTATTCTCCAAAACGCACATGGGCGTCGCCGTGACACCGGCCGGCACATCGGTGGGACACGGCATGAAATCGGTGCATTTGGGTGCACACACGGCATTCTTGTCGTCCTGGGCATAGACAATCTCGTCGGTCTGGCAGTCGGTCGCACCGTAATGCTTGAGCATATGCTGCGTGATGCCCGTGCGCGAACGCAGGATCTGCGTCTTGGTCGTCTCGCTGTCGCCGACGTTGCGTTCTTGCGCTTCAGACCAGATGCGCGGGATGCGCAGGCGCAGGGCGTTATCGTGTTGCGTCGATGCGTCCGTCTCGTCTGTGGTCTCCGGGAGGGCGGCAGTGACCGTTGTCATGATGGACATGAGGATGGTGAGGGTGGCAACGCAGCGCATATTGCAGCCGACGTATGTGATGTGATGTGATGTGATGTGATGCGATGCGATGAATGAGTGGGCGGATGCTGCTTTGGGTTGCTTCCGATTGCTGTCTGTTATGCTCCACTTCTCTCTCTCTCTCTCTCTCTGCGTCCAGGTGGATCGTATGATCACTGTGTGCATGCCCCTCTTGAGGTGCGTTTGGAACAAACAGAATCCCCAATCCACACAACATCTCCCGTTATCCGCTGAGACGTGACACGGTGTTCTGTTTGCTTCTTTCGAATTTCGGTACGTCACGGAAAGATACGTTTTCGACTCATTGGACCACAGTGTCACATCATGTCATGTGCCAAACGGCAAGGATCAAATCCATCACCATCGCTGTTGTTGGGGTGTCACCATGGAAGTGGGGAGGTGGTCACAAAGGAGACAGGTCAGGACCTGACAAGTAGTTCCACAAGACAAACACAAGACAAACACAAACACAAACATAGGACAATCACGAAGATGAAGATGAGACGCGCAATGCTGGCCCTCGCGGCCCTGCTGCTGGACAGCACCACGGCATGGACGACCGTCCCGCGTTCCGTGATCACGACGACACCTCCTGCCATCATTCCACACGGCGGCGCGGCGATGATGCCCACCGCCATCCCTCCCGAGATCGTCACGAGCTTCGTGCCGCCGCTGGCCTGCATGTTCTTGCGGTACGATTACATCGTCTCGTACGGCTACGGCGGCGCCCTGGCTCTGACGGGCATCGTGCTGCACGCTGTCGCGCCGCTGCAATCCGCCATCCTGACGCTGTACGGCGTGCGTCTGTGCCTCTTCCTATTGGCGCGCAATCTCTTTTCGCAGCGCATGCAAGAGATGCAGCAGCGGATCGAGGCCAAAGCGCTCGCGCGCAACAGCGACGACACGTCCTGGTTGCAACGCAAACTGAAGCTGCTGCCGCTGGCCGTGTCGTGCGGATACCTCTACTACGGCCTCTCGGCGCCGTTGCTGCTGCAATCCACAACGAATGTGGCCACGCAGATCTGCGCCGCCGGCACGGCGTTGGGATTCGCGATTGCGGCGTTGGGCGATACGACCAAATCGTGGGTCAAGCGCAACGATCCCGACGCCCTCGTGACGTCCGGCATCTACAGCGTCCTGCGGCATCCCAATTATACGGGCGAGATCATCGGGTGGACGATGAATTGCGCGGCGGGTGTGGCGGGTGCCATCCATGGCAACTTGCGTCGCGGTGCGTTGGCGTGGTACATGACGAGCAGCGTGCTGGGGTGGTTGGGCATCGTGTTCGTGTTGATGCAGGCGACCGGAGGTTTGGAGCAACGTCAGAAGGAGAAGTACGGTGATCGGGCCGAGTACAAGGAGTGGATTGACAAGACCTGGAGCGGATGGATGGTGGCCAAGAAGGAGACGCCGCCTGTCATCAAGGTTTCTGACACGGTCGAGGAAGGTGGCACTGGCATCTAGTTTGACTTGGCTTGATTTGTATTGTATTGATTGAGGTGGATTAGAAGGTGACGCTCGAGAGATTGAGAATGATGGTTCAACACCATTTGTGCTAGAACAAGTAATGGCAATGTGATGATTCCACACAAAGTGTATCTGGGTTTGTGTTTTTGTGCGTAACTGTGTGTGCTCGTTATTGGATTATTCTGTTTTTGTGTTGTGTTGCGTTTCGTTGTGTTGCTTCGTGCTTTTCTTTTTGTACATCTTCTCGATCATTGCATGTCGTGTCATGTCATGTCCACAGCTGCTGTACCTATTATACGTTTCAGTGCGTGTGTGTCCCCCCGTTTTCTATCATCTAAAAGTCGGCATCGAGCGAGAAGGTGTGGTTCTCCTCGACACCCACGCCGCTCTTCGCATACTCACCAACTCTCTTCTCGAAGAAGTTGGTCTTACCCTGCAGCGAGATGAGCTCCATCCACTCGAATGGGTTGTGGGTGTTGTAGTGCTTGGAGCAACCGAGAGCGACGAGGAGACGGTCGGCACAGAACTCGATGTACTGCTGCATGAGGCTGGAGTTCATGCCGATGAGCTCCACGGGCAGCGCATCGGAAACGAATTCCTTCTCGATGTCGACGGCGGACGTGACGATGTCGACTATGCGCTGTTCTGGAAGCTTGTGAATGAGCTTGGAGTACAGCATGCAGGCGAAGTCGCAGTGCAGTCCTTCATCGCGCGAGATGAGCTCGTTGGAGAAGGCGAGGCCGGGCATGAGACCGCGCTTCTTGAGCCAGAAGATGGCGCAGAAGCTGCCGGAGAAGAAGATGCCCTCCACGACGCAGAACGCGACGCAACGTTCGGCGAAGCTGGCGTACTCGGAATGGCACCACTGCAATGCCCACTGGGCCTTGCGACGCACGCACGGGACGGTGTCGATGGCGTGCAGCAGGCGTAGCTTCTCCTTGGGGTCCTTGATGTAGGTGTCGATGAGGAGGCTGTAGGTCTCGGAGTGGATGTTCTCGACGGCGATCTGGAACCCGTAGAAGCAACGCGCCTCGGCGGATTGGATCTCCGTCATGAAGTTCTGCGCGAGATTCTCGTTGACGATGCCATCGCTGGCCGCGAAGAATGCGAGAACGTGCGAGACGAAGTGGCGCTCGTTGTTGGACAGCTTGTTCCAGTCGTTCATGTCGGCGCCCAGATCAATCTCTTCCGATGTCCAGAATGAGGCCTCTGCCTTCTTGTACATGCCCCACAACTGTCCAACGTGTTGGCATGTTTGAATGTGGTTCATTGATCATTTGCGGATGCGAATGGTGCAAGCGAAGGAAGATACCAATTGGAGCGCATGTGTGAGAAAACAGAATTGGCGCGCATTCGCATTGTCACATCATCATCATCACCATCATCATCAGCATCTGTCTGTTTGAATTCAAACATCGTTCCACTTCGCGCGATTCCTCTTTCTTCGTGATGACCAGGGCAATGCGATGGTCACGATGAACAACGTTTGGGAAGACCAGCAGCAATGCAGTATAACGCAGTACAAAGCAACACACAGTACACACAGTACACAGCATCACTCACGTCATTGTCTTGGATTGGAAAGATAACGAATCGGTGCGGATTCGTTGTGAGCAGAGGTTCACCCTTGAGCAGACCCTGCTCTTCCATGATCTTGTGCTCCGACTTCTTCATGGCCAACGCGGCTGTGTCCAGCACATCGCTGTTGTCGGAGGATGCCGTGGATGGCGCGTCGGTCGACTCTTGCTTGCTCGACACGGCGGCCATGTTCTCGATGGAGGCTGCGGCCTTCTTCTCCGTGCTTTCGTTGCCGATGGACAGGCTGGAGACCTTGTGTTCGAGGGTTTGGGCTGGGACTGGCATGATCTACGTATCGTATTGTCTGATGCGTGTTGTATAATGCGAATGGCGTTGTGGATTGTGAGTGATGCCGTTGGTTTGTTTTATGACCAAATCAATGAAGATAGATAGATGATGTGGGAAAAAGGAGATTGGCTCTTGTTGTGTTTCGCATTTTAACGTGGAGATGTGCGCACACAACAACAATCCACTCAGGCGATCGTTGCGCTTCGCGTCGCAACTTCGCGCCAACAATCAATCGCCGTAATGCTGTCGTAGGATTCTGCGATGGAGAAGAACTCTGGTGACTCCGACGACTCAACTTGAGACGCATGCCGCGCCATTTTTTCATCGCCAAAATGGCAGTTGACACAACGCGAGTTTCTTGGCGCACATCAACAGCGCAGCACCAAAGAAAGCAACAGGCGGACGCATGATGTGGATCGTGTTTTGAATTCGAAGTGGCAGGAGGGCAGCGATGATGTTGCCAACGATGAACATGTCTGTGCTGGTGATGGTGTTGCTGACTATGATAGTATCTGATTCTTCTTCTTTCCTTCGTCTACTACATGCGCTTCGTGTGCTCAGTGTGATGGCAGAAGAGAAGCAAGAAGTGGATGGCAAGAGCTGAATGAGAAAGAGGAACGTCTTCAGGCCATCATCCTCGTAGAAAATATACTGAGATACTGGCGCTTCCAGCCAGATGAATTTGGTTCGAAGCACGATCTGCCATATAGAGGTCGAACTTCCTTTCCTTGAAGTGCATTGAGTGCATGCCCTCCACTGTCGTCCACTGCGAATCACTCCATTTCGAACGCTTCCTCTCTATCTTCGACGCAGCATGGTAGCCTGCCATGATTAAGTTCTCGTTTTCGGCGATTCATTGGCGGACGCGGACAACGTCATAACGAACTGGTTTTGGCGGACAAATATAGTCCTATTATTCTTGGATGAGTTTTGCTGTGCCAAACGGAGAAGAGTGGACCAAAATGGACTGAAACGGGCTCTGCACCACGGTATCACAAAACCGAAGGAACTTGACAACGTGGTTTACCAAGAAGCTATTCGACACGCGGCTATTCGAGAACGGCGGCACATAATACTGATCTCGCGGAGTCTTAGGCACAAGCGAAGTTCGGTATTTCCCGGAAGAACCATTCTTTCGGCTGATTCCATAGAACGCTCAATAACAATAATAGTCCGTATAATGGCAGGGAATCAAGGGCATTCACTCAATTCGGATTTGTGCATGTCTTCGGCGGACAATAGAGCGCACGTCGATCCTTTGATGCTTCGTTCTTGGGTAGCGCCGTGTCACAGTCGACAGTAAAGAACCATTCTTCTTCTTCCGTCAATTCATCTGGGCGATTGGTTGTGCCAAATAGAACTACTCGTATCATATGTTCTTTTTGTTCCATGGTTCGATACCGTAAGTCGCCAAAGTACACGACTTCTGGCGGCAGCGTGGTGTACTTGGTTCGCAGCCATCGCTTGTGTCGACTTCTCGTCCGGAAGGCCATAATTCGGCGTTTGAGGTGATTTGTGCGCTGACGAGCGAGCGAACAATTCGACGTCATGACGCAGAAGCACATGACCGCACAGAGGCCAAATAACGCACACGCGCAACGCCGCACACAACCAAGCCATTAGCAAACTGCTGTCTCGCGCGATCGAAACATTCCAAATACACTGCCCAGCATCTCTTTTCTTCATGCTTCTTTTCGATTCACAGACACGCATCCGACACCGCCGAACAACCACTGTCATCGCAAAAAACACACCGTGGTAAACCAGTCTACGACGCACCTCCGTAGACTTCCATTCCTCAGATAGGAGACAAAAAGAAGACTGTTCCATGAAGTGACGTGGTGTCAATGCGATAATTGACGGAATCAAAAGCAGCCGATGGTGTCATGTCGCATCATGTTCTCTACCAATGATCTTCCAGTGTTTTGAAGCACCGTTGCACCAATGGAACATGGTGACACGTTAGTTCTGATCCATGAGAGAATCTGGGCACCTTCAGCAACAGTGGCAACAGCGAAGAAGCCCGTCACAGCGAAAAGGCTACCCTGGCAAAGCCCCGAGTCCTTCGCACACATGCGCGCACACAAAGAGACCACCAATCCGGCCTTGCAGAGAGACAGCGTGCGCCCCAAACAGCACAACAAACAACAACAACGGGCACCAAAGCGGAGCGGCACAGAGAACGCCTCGCTGTATCTAAAGACGTACTCGAGCCTGCACCAAATCAAAAACGAACATTTCACCAGTGCGCGTTTTTCCTCCAGCAACGAAGAGAGTCGATGCAATCTGCACAGACAAAGTATTATACAACATAGCACAACACAACACAACATAGTGCAACGATACAGCATCATCCAACGTCACAAGACACCACACGACAAGTCATCACCGACGCATCTCCGCGAAAGACACCTCATTGCGCACACTCATAGTTGCGCTCGTACCAAAACACAACACAACACAACACAACACAACACATCAGGCGCCATCGAACCTTTCTCCGCATGAGGCCTCGCTGCTCACAAACAAAGCCCAACAACCTGCGCGACCCCAATCGAACACAAACCAAACTGAATCAAACGAAGTGAAGTCAAGCGAAGTCAAGCCAAGCGAGACGAAGTCGAATTGAATCCACCTCACAAAAAGAACCACTCATCAGCACACAAAAAGAACCACTCGCCCATTCAATCAGCAACTCATCAAGCACATTGTCCAGAACATCATCCACAACACTATTCCACTCCACTTCATCCATCCATCCATCCATCGATCGTTCAATGATCGCGATACTGTCAAAGCCGCACACCATCGTTAAGCACCATCCAGCATCATCGATCGGCGCCCCCAGCATGCAGAAGATGTCCTGCCTCCGTCGCGGACCCTCGCTCATCAATCAGTTCCCGCGCAAGCTTCACGTCATGCTGGAGCATGCGGAGCGCACGGGAGATGATGACATCGCATGCTGGTTGCCCGACGGCAAGTCGTTCCTCATCAAGGACCGCAAGAAGTTCATGGAGAAGATGCGTAAGTTTCATTGCATCGAGTTGCGTTGGGAAACACCGACAAAACGAGAGAATGTCGCGGGAATGATGTCATTTCGTGGTGTTCTGATGATGTCATGTACTGCCACATGACGACCATCGCTCGATTCTACGCTCCGTTGTCTCGGCTGGTCCAAGGCATAACATAGCATGGTACAGCATGCGACGTCATCCTATCCTACCACCACCCCCTGCTGTACTGCTACTACTCTGCGCTTCGTGTCGTACGTGGGCATCATGCTAGAAACGGCACCTCTCCTTCTCTACCACCACTAGCATTCCTCACTAATCGCCATCCCTCCGCTCCTCACAATTCATCAACACACCAACATCAACATAACCCAACACCCAACATTATCAACAACTTCAACACAACAGTGCCCAAGTTCTTCAAGCAAACGCGTTTCAAGAGCTTCCAACGACAGCTGAATCTGTGGAGCTTCCAGACCATGCACGGAGGACGCCATGACGAGGCGCTTGGCGGCACATGCATCTACCATCCCCTCTTCATCAAGGGCATGCCGGATCTGTGCTCCAAGATGACGCGCGAGAGGCTCAGGTCTCCATCCCCGACTCTGCCACCGTCCGCTGTAGCAGCAGCAGTATCATCATCATCATCAGCCGCGGCGGCGATTCGCAGCAACAAGGTCCACGATGACAACTGCAGCTCCGCGTGCTCTCATCACTCCATCGCCTCCAACACCAGCGGCGCGCGCAAGCAGCGGCCGCAGACCGGTTCCCCAGGGGCGAAATCTACTTCTCCCAGCACCATCGAGACCACGATCTCCATCATCCGTGAAAATCAACCGCACCCCAACCACGCGGCGGCGGATTCCAATCGCGTGCAGGCCTCCGTCAACAAACCAAGCGGGGCTAAGCGCCGCATGACTCCACCCAACTCCTTCATTGACCTGCGTCAGCTCACGTCCAACATGGTCACGACGCCACGGCTCAATGCACTGGGCCAGGAGCAGGCACACACGTCCAACGAACGATTCGCTGTCGCGACGCCACAGCACACCGCATCTGCGGTCATTCCGTCGCTGTCCTCCGATGTGCGCCAGCTCGCGCCAATGGCCTTTCCACCCGCGGCCACCTCTGCTGCGCAACTGCAGGCCATTAATGCGCTGCTGGGTCAAGCGCAGCCCGACGCCGCTGCTGCTCTTGCGCGGCAGGTGGACGATGCACGCGTCGCTCTCATCGCACAGCTCATCGCGCAAGGTGTCGTCCCGAATCCCGTGACGCAGCAGCAGCAGCAAATACAATCGATACAAGCGTTGCTGTCGCCGATGGTGACACCACCAACCGTCGCGGCAGCGCCACCGCCTGCTGCTCCTCAACCACCAATGATGGCGGCCCAACCACCGCCGCAGGCGGCGCCACCCGCCAACACAGTGATCCTCGAGGCCATGAATTGCCTGCCCGATCTCAGGAACCACCAGGCCACCGTCTCCACCATGATCGCGGCCATCGAACAGGCCTTGGTCGGCTTGGCACAGCAGCAGCAGCAGCACCAGCCCCCTCGCTAGATGAGGAGTCGCGTGAGACTTGTACGTAATACACTTGCTGCTGCCTCTCTCATTCAAGTGCCGATGGCAGGATTTTCATCACACTGGCTTTGCGCCGCCCATGTCGTCACGACGATGCACAAACTGTAACATACCGTAATAGGAAACATCAATTGCATATAGAGAAGAGTACTCTCAGCTGCTGCCTCCCCGTGGTATGCGTCGTTGCCAACTCCATCGTTGGTTCCATCATGCATCGCATGTGCGCAAGTCGGAGTTTGCATCCATCCACCGTCGTCTCTGTGGTTGCGTGTCATGCCATCGAGATATGATCGTGGAGCAGAGTAGTCCGCAGTGCCATGCCCATACGCCGACTGCATCCCACACGAGTGTTGCTTTTGTGAGCTGTTGGGAAATTGTGCTGCTGCTGCATCGTCGGAAATCAACAAACACACACGCACACAATCATACACATGCGCAACTGCAGACATACCAATGCAAACAGATGCATGCATCGCATGGCCACATCATGCACAATCCTGACGCAGCACCCCTCACACATCACACCACACCACATCACACAAGCACGATCCCATGAGGTGGAATGCATTCCAACGCACATCGAAAACATCTTGTTGTGATGTGTCGACATTCGCCACTTTGCCAAAATTGTGTACATGTTTCGAGTCGTGAATGACTCGATCGAACATCCGACAATCAAATTGAAGTTCCGATCCAATGCACTGCAAAAACGGCGCCAATGGACAAAGAACAAAGAAGCATTCTTCGATGCCACAACGAAGCCATGTTCTTTGCCGAAGGTTCGTTGTCTCCCGAACTCCGGAGGCGGTGTTGAAGTTCGGCTCTTCTTCTTGATTTGTGTGGAGAGCGTCTGTTTGACGTCACCATCTGTCGTCGTTGTCATCTTCTCCAGTAACCGTCATCAACAATGAATCGTGAGCAGTTGAGACACTAGCTTTGATGAAAACCTGTTCTTCGCTGTTTTCGGACACTGCCATTCGCCATCATGGCTTTCAGCTGCTGATGCGATTTCGTGTTGAAACGACAACGGGGTTGCGATCTCGCGCCAAAAAAGGAAAGGAGAAGAGTCAAGACAAGCTTGTTCAGCACAGCAGCTCCAAGCTACTACTAGTATACTCGGTCCCCAGGTAAAGGAACCTCGGTGGCACCACAACACACAGAATCCTTGTGGAACGAGTTCGGATCGGGACGATCTCGATCAAGAACGCTGCGCTCGTGTGTCTGGGGAACAGAAATCATCGCAACACGGACAGGACTGTCCGGACTTCCTTTGACCTGATCGACAAGATCTTGGCACAAGAATGCACAGCAGCAGCAGAGCGGAAGCTCATTCTCGCAGGCTGTGACTGCTGAAGATGGCGGCAAAAAAGGAAACCAAGCAAGCAACCAACAGAGACTCCTTGGATGGGCGGAACGCATCTTCGTTGTGAGGCCGCCGTCTACCACGCAAAGATGTATCGATAGTCATGGCGACCGCGACAGCCATCAACAGGGCCATCAATCGCCGTTAAGCCGCAGCCGCATTGGCCGTTCCGTATCTCCTCCACGCCGTTGGGAACTTTTCATTCAGGAACCGGATTGAATGGCCGCGAAAAACAGTTCCGCGCAGCTCGACACAAACGACCAGCCATCGTTCATGCATCTGAAACGAGAAGCACGGCCCAACGCTCAAGAAGGCGGAACGCATTTCCGAGAAGATCACGATCTCTCCAGAACCAGCCACCAACGAATGTGGCAAGCTAGTCGGACGTGCCCATAAAATCGCGGTTTCCGACCAACCAGCAATCTGACCTAATATAACACCATACTGAACAACACCATACTGAACAAGATGGCACCAACGTTCATCAAAACTAAGGATCATTTCGGAATGGCGGATTCCACCGTCCTGGCTGTTCCAGGCAAGCTGGCCTTCGATATCCTCGCGGACTTCAAGCTGCCATGCGAGAGTCTTTCGAATCTGCACTCGAATGGATCTGATGGAACTTCCATCTGCATCAGGCAGCACTAACAAGCACGGCTCTCTCCTTCAACCTCACGATGATTCGACCGTCACCGAGAGGACCGCAGATGCGACAGATGACGGCGTCATCATCTCCGCTTCCGTCAACTTCGGTACCAGCAGCAGCACCCTGAACACCAATAGCAACAGATGCATGCACACTTGCGCCGACGACAGTATCAGTCTCAGCAATGGACCTCAGAACATCGACGAGAAATTCGGTAGCAATCATGCTTTGGTGGGATCACGTTACATGGGAGAGTTCGTCCTCTGCAACAACCGCAAACACAGATCGATCTTCACGGTCACCAAAAAGGACATCGATGAGCATGAACGTCGCTACGAGCTCTCCATGGTGTTGTCGATGATGCAATGCACGCTCACTACGACACAGATCGTGCAGGAGCTGGAATCATCGTCAACATCGGACAAGCGTGAGTCATGTCACGTCACTGTTTCGTATGCTGTGATACCCAACAACTGGCGCGGGCGTATCTTCTTTTGCTTCATTGGCAAACGCCTGCACAGAGACGCCATGCGAGGCTTTCAATACGATATGGAAGACCTCGAGGCGGAGGGCGTGCGCAGGAGGAAGATCCGCTCCACAGCATCGCAGGGACACTGATGCGCGGGCATCCGTCGATTGGTGACAGAGGAAGCGTGGAAGTTGCTGCAACCGGAACGAACCCGACATGCATTCTTCCCAACAACGACACTGGCAGTAACTGGTGTCGTGATCTCCGATTGAGGTGTGCGTCCGGGACGCAATTTGGAAGCAGGTAATAGGTCTGCCGCATGTTGCTTTGTCAATCCTCAAATTACATATTATACTCTCTACCAGGCTGCAGCAGGGACGCACGGCGCAGAGTGTCATTTCTTGGAGAGAAGAGCACCGAATTGCTTCAGGGTACCAGAGCATTATTAACACCCACCAGAGCGAAATCATGTGCAGTTGCATTCGGACACACACAGAGAGAGGCAGAAGTAGGGATGGCGGCTTCTTGGGTTGGTTGCCTTCTGTGTATCATGACAGTCTGACGACATGTGTGGCTGTCTGCCACTGTATATGAATACATGTCTGTCTGTATGTTCATGGATTGCACTCCTTTTTCTGTATGTCTGTCAGAGAGCAACGCAGAGTTCTTCCAGAGCATGGATTGATGTGACGCCAAAATACGAGCGCTGCGCGAATTTGCAGTAATCGTGTGGTACCAAGGCAAGTTAAGACAGATCCAACGCAATACGATTAGTACGCATGACGACTTGCGAGTATAGAGTACTGGGATCCTCTGTTGTCGGAGTATCTGCGGAGAGTTCCACGTGACAGGGGACAGTTCCACGTGACAGGAGACAGTTCATCCACGTTCTCAAATAAACCTAGAGATTTACCACGCTCCATCAACACGCGGTACAATTCATCCACGTTCTCAAGTAAACCTAGATTTACCACGCTCCATCAACACGCGGTACAATTCATCCATGTTCTCAAGTAAACCCGGATTTACCACGCTCCATCAACACACGGTGATTGATTCATGGTATTTCTCCCACGAGCACTCTTCCTGAATTACATTGTAAACCTCAGTGAACGGCACCGTCCGGACAGAACCATCACAGCTGTCATAAAAATTCAATCGCAACGATACAACACAAGTACGCACAATTGCGCCGCACACGAAATCGCCTCCGTCACTCCAAATCTCAGCAGACCCCTCTTCGTTGGCAAGCGGAATCATCGAAAAGCTCTCCTTGTACTATACATCATCATCATCATCATCATCATCCAAAGCGCAGGATCACTCACTGAGAGATGCGTTGGGTCCGTGCGGTATCATCTGCCTTCGTGCCAACTTCTGTCCACAACCAACGGATTTGGCCAACATCAATCGCCACCAACCTGGGCAGGCAGCAATCAAGGATAAATCGAATGAGCCTATCAGATACCGCCCACGACTATATGTGCTTTGGCGCACGCCGTGGCGACTTAGACAAAGTCAAGCGGTGGAGAGACAAGAATCCGGAGGCCTGCATCGATGATATCATCGATGACCCACGCCGCATTCCACTCAACGAGGCATGCAACGGTGGGCATCTGGATGTTGTGAAGTATCTCGTGGAGACGTGTGGATCAAATCCTGCCATGTTGACCAAGCTTGGTACAACCAAGCGTGGTGTAAGCCCTCTTCATTTCGCGTGCGGGGGCGGACATATGGAAATCGTCAAGTATCTCGTGGAGGTATGCGAGGTAGATGTCAATGCTCCAGACAGCTATGGAACGACCGCACTACACAAGGCGTGCAGGTCTGGTACCTTTGATGTGGTGAAGTATCTGGTGGAGTCGTGCGATGCCAACATTCACGCGGTGGACCAGTCTGAGAAAACCGCTTTGCATGAGGCTTGTGGACGCCACAACGATAACGTAGATACTCTGGAATATTTGATTGGACCATGCAAAATGGATGTCACCGTCAAGAACAGCAAAGGCGAGTCGCTTCTTCACGACGCCGCGACTGGAGGCAACTCCTTCGTCTTCTGGACATTGTGCAATTCTGCCGATCTCGATGTCAATGTGCAAGATGAGAAAGGGTGGACTCCACTTCATTGTGCTGCCTGGGGCGGGCATGGAGAGATGGTTGAAAGTCTGCTTGACCGCGGCGCTGATTGCACCATCACATCATACGAACGTAACGTGGCCGCATTCGACGTTGTGGATGATACTTTTCCGGAATCCGAAACTTGGTGCTACAAGGCTTTCACGAAGCACCTCGGGCGGAAGCTGTTGCGACTGAAGGAGGAGGAGAAGGCAAAGGATAGTGCCGCAGCGAAGTCTTCAAAGGCCGTCCTCGATGCCGACGATGCGAGCAGCAGCGATGGAAAGAGTGGCGGGACGCCGGAGGATGCGAACTGAGCCGCAGATGGTGATGCCTTTGGCTATGGCAAAGAGCAATTCTCTGTTAGTTCCGACCAGCCACAACAGTGAACAAGCATGACCCCAAACAACTTGCAGGACGTTCCAAAAATAGGCTAATACTGCACTAGAGCACTCACTATCCACCAATACTCGTACTCTATTTTTCGAATGATTCGCTGCCATGAGTTGCATTGCGCTTGGCGTAGGTAAGACAGATCCAACGCAATACGATTAGTACGCATGACGACTTGCAAGTATAGAGTACTGGGATCCTCTGTTGTTGGAGTATCTGCGGAGAGTTCCACGTGACAGGGTACAGTTCATCCACGTTCTCAAATAAACCTAGATTTATCACGCTCCATCAACACGCGGTACAATTCATCCATGTTCTCAAGTAAACCTAGATTTTCCACGCTCCATCAACACACGGTGATCGATTGACGGTGTTCTCGTCCGAGTGTTCTTCCTGAATTGCATTGTAAACCTCAGTGAACGGCATCGTCCGGACAGAACCATCACAGCTGTCATAAACATGAAATCGCAACGAGACAACACAAGTACCTACGCACAATTGCGCTGCACGCGAAATCGCCTCCGTCACTCCAAATCTCAGCAGACCCCTCTTCGTTGCCAAGCGGATTCGTCGGAAAGCTCTACTCGTGCTATACATCATCATCATCCAAAGCGCAGGATCACTCACTGAAAGATGCTTTGGGTCCGTGCGCTGTCGTCTGCCTTTGTGACAACTTCTGTCCACAACCAACGGATTTGGCCAACATCAATCGCCACCAACCTGGGCAGGCAGCAATCAAGGGTAAATCGAAGGAGCCTTTCATCTACCTCTCGCGACGATATGTGCTTTGGCGCACGCCGTGGCGACTTAGACCCAGTCAAGCGGTGGAGAGACGAGAATCCGGAGGCCTGCATCGATGATATCATCGATGACCCACGCCGCATTCCACTCAACGAGGCATGCAACGGTGGGCATCTGGATGTTGTGAAGTATCTCGTGGAGACGTGTGGATCAAATCCTGCCATGTTGACCAAGCTTGGTGCAACCGATTTTGATGTATGCCCTCTTCATTACGCGTGCGGGGGCGGACATATGGAAATCGCCAAGTATCTCGTGGAGGTATGCGAGGTAGATGTCAATGCTCCAGACAGCTATGGAACGACCGCACTGCACGAGGCGTGCGGCTCTGGTACCTTTGACGTGGTGAAGTATCTGGTGGAGTCGTGTAATGCCAACATCTACGCGAAGGACCAGTCTGAGAAAACCGCTTTGCATGAGGCTTGTGGACGCTGCGACGATGACGTAGATATTCTGGACTACTTGATTGGGCCATGCAAAATGGATGTCACCGTCAAGAACAGCAAAGGCGAGTCGCTTCTTCACGACGCCGCAACTGGAGGCAACCCCAACGTGTTATGGGCGTTGTGCAATTCTGCCGATCTCGATGTCAATGTGCAAGATGAGGGAGGGCGGACTCCACTTCATTGCGCTGCCGCGGGCGGGCATGGAGAGATGGTTGAAAGTCTGCTTGACATCGGCGCTGATTGCACCATCACAACGTACGAACGTAACGTGGCAGCATTTGACATGGTGGATGATACTTTTCCGGAATCCGAAAAAAGGTGTTTCGAGGTTTTCATGAAGCACCTCGGGCGGAAGCTGTTGCGACTGAAGGAGGAGGAGAAGGCGAAGGATAGTGCCGCAGCGAAGTCTTCAAAGGCCGTCCTCGATGCCGACGATGCCAGCAACAGCGATGGAAAGAGTGGCGAGACACCGGAGGGTGCGAACTGAGCCGCAGATGGCGATGCCTTTGGCTACGGCAAAGAGCAATTCTCTGTTAGTTCCGACCAGTCACAACAGTGAACGAGTACTAGTATGACCCCAAACAACTTGCAGGACGTTCCAAAAAAAGGCTAACACTCCACTAGAGCACTCACTATCTACCAATACTCGTACTCTATTTTTCGAATGATTCGCTGCCATTAGTTGCATTGCGCTTGGCGTATGGAAGTGTGCCGAGGAAGATTCAAGAGGACGACTGGAGCGTGCGGACAGAAAACGATGAAATACGGCCAAGTTCCCGATCAAGGATCGCCGTCGTTACGGAACCTTACATTCATCATTACGGGTTGTGCCAATACTGAGATCAGACTTGGAGCACACAGCGTTTGCTGGTCGCGCATTCTATTGGACGCATGATGATGCACACTCCTATTCTGTGATAGTATTGTGAGTGATTCTATTGTACATAGTGTTTATGTTGTTTGTGAATTGGGAAGTTCCTTTATTTTGGCTTCTGGATTGCTGGCATGGAGCAGATGTCCTCATCATAGCAGATGGTTGGGCGGTACTTGATCTCTGCGATGGATCCGGATCCTGGGAAGTCGAAACGGACGCGCTTGATGCCAGATGGGAATGTGAAGTCGTCGATCCACAGACCATTGTTGCCCACAATCGGCCCGGTGATACTTGGGGTGGAGGCTGGCGAGTTGAGATCCTCGAACTCGGTCCAGACGGTGATTGTTGGTTCGTCACCGTCGTCAGCGTCCAGCATCTTGACGGCGAGGAAGTCGATGGTTCCGGCGATGTTAGGGTTGAAATCGAACATGATGAAGCCTCCTGCGGAAGTATCATCTGGGCAACTCTTGACCTTCTCCTGGACGATGAGGACGTTTCCGAGGAGCTCGCTTGGACAGTTGGGGAATGATGTGGTTGGTTTGCCCCCGTTTCCGACTCCTGGTCCGTTGTTGAGAAGTCCTGGGGTTCCGGCTGGGCAATCTCGGTTTGGTGATCCCAAGTCTTTGTCACCTTCGTTGCCATTGTTTGGTTGGCACTTGTTGTTGCCACGGTTTCCATCAGGGCGAAGAGTGTTGAAGACGCGGGCAGCACCCCCGGATGGGTTGTGCAGAGTCTGCACCCATTGGTCATCAGTGTAGATGGTTGGGTTGTTCTCGGTGAAGCCGTATCGGTCCTGCCACGCGGATCCGGTAGGGTAAGCTGGGTCTGGGATAGGCGTGTGTCCAAGGTTGACGTCGGTGGTGTCGGCCTTGGCGGTGATCTTGATTCCGCGGCCGCTCCAGTACTCATCGTAGACGTAGGACAGCTCAGGGAGGTCGTTGAAGTCGAGGACTTCCTCTGGGCACTCGGAGAATGGCTCGTCATCGCAGGTGGGTTCGCACTGCAGGATGTAGGTGTACTGCACCGTGTTCATTGGCAGCGGGTTGGCTCCGTCGTGGCAGCACTGTGGGATCTCGGCATCTCCCGTCACCTCAGGATCGGCGACGTAGATGTTGACGATGGCGATTGGCTGCGTGCAGAGGCAGTACGCAGTGAGGTCGATGGTGTCGAGCTCGCCGAAGTTCACCTCCTCGACGCAGGACGTGGAGCCCAAGTCGTCGGTGGTGTACTCAACGAAGATGTTGTCCACGCCGTCGGCGGCCCAGAGGTTGTTGACGGAGAACTGCACCGTGGTGGTGTCCTGCTGGGTGATGGTGATCGGTGGGGCCGCTGGGGGTGTGTCACCGTTCTGGTCGTAGAGATGGAAGTCGAGAGGGCAGACTTGGGCCGTTCCTGGGGAGACGACGAGTCTGTGGGAGATGTGCTCCGGCAGAGTTGGGAGCTCGGCGCTGGCCATGGAGGCGAAAGCGAGGAGGGAGAAGGAGGTGGAGAAGCGCATGATGGCGTTGCTGCTTATTCTGCTCTTGTTGTTGTTTGGATCTGTGGCTTTTGTGTTTGCTCAGATGTTGATTTTATGAGTGTTGTCTGAGTTGAAATGAAAAAGTTGGGGTCGGTTCTGGTTCGGCACGATCCAAACGGTTGCTGTCAGTTGCGCATCCTCATGCTCTGCTGAAGAGCATGGTGCTACCTCGTATGGCCCCGTGGTCCGACGTCAATGCTCACACAACAACAAGCACACAGGTGGCTTTCAAACCAGAGAGATGGTGCACAACAAAGAGGAAACGAAACGGAGGAGGAGGAAGAGAGAAACGAACCTGCTCAACAAATACACACGGGTGAGTTGTGCACAAGAATGCACCACACATCATGACCAAATGCATTGACGTTACGCACTGGTCTCGATTTCGATGCAACAGAGGAGAAGACTGTGCAGCATCCACGCAACAAACGTGAAATGTGAGGCAATATCGCTTCGGGCCTCTACTCCAATCACGAAACCCATAAGTAGGTGGCGGAACGACGACTAGCACGAAGACACACAAATATCCCCGAAGTGCACTTTTCGGTTTATGTCTTGTTTCGGGGCATTATCGGGCTATTGAGCAAACACTTTATCATCAATCAACCGTGGTACAAACGTTCCCATCAATGAATCATGGACTTTGATGATGGCCCTGTCCGAGGGCTTGTCGACATGGTTCGGGAGTGTGATGCTTTGCTGCTTTTTGTTCCTGAAAGGAGCCATAAATCCTTTGTGATGATGCTTCACTTATGAGTATCCGTGTTTGCGTGATGGTGTCTCCTTCATCACCAAAACGTAGAATACAAGAACTCTCGCTGGACGAATACGAACCGCAAAGGGGGGCACACTCGCACACGATTCCAAAAATGCGTACGTGTACGTACGCATACTATTCTATCAATCAACATGTTTTGAAATCGCGACTTATGGTGAAATAAGCGAGAGAAAAATGATCACCGAAAGAGTGGAGTGGGGAGAATCGACCAGTACAAGGAATACCGCTTTCACACGAAGATGGTCCACGTTCGCACGAATGCGAGACAAGTAGCCCCCTGAAACTCCGTGCGTGCCAAGTGCAGATGGTGGGCTTTGCGCATACGATGTCTCGAGGCCGCCCTTTGCTCAGGTACTAACTTGACCTACACGGAAGTGGTTGACAAGCCCTCCGTGACACAGTGATCAAGGACTGCTATTTTGGACGATTTCTCAGTTCCTATGTATCTCCAACATATATGTACCGAGCAATTCGCCGCCCTTTGCACCCAACTCGAATAGCGAGACATACCCCCAACGTGATTCATACCGGGCGGTGGTCCCACGATTACTCGACCACCAGGGAGTTGAGGTAAATATGCATATATGTCATTTCTATGGAAAATACGTTGTATCACTGTTCTACCAACAAACCCCGTTCGTGTTTGATTTCTGCTCGTCAGTCCAATGTCGAACGCATACTGTAGTCTGCGAAAAGGCAGTGCAGCTGTTGACGACACGATGAAGTGATTGTGGCATTCAATAGGATGTGGATCACTCTTGACTCTAGTAATTAACTTGGTATGGACTGAAGCCTCCAGATTGAATAGACAGTTGTGTGAGAAAGGCAATTGTTTTGAACACCGCCTTATGGCGTTCTCTATCTGACCTGTATGTGCTCCCCAAGATCGCCCATCTCTTGAATTGCCGATTGATCGTTTCATGGCGCGCACGAGCATTGGACTTAGCTCGTTTGTTTGACTTCGACACATAGCTGGTTGGCTTCAGCACATGGGGCCCACCATACCCCCCATCGGCCTCAACACATTCTCCCTCCATCAGTCGCTTCGCGAGGAAGGCATTGAATATCTTTTGATCCAACCACCTGCCACAGGGAAAAGGTCCGACTGCCCAAACAATGTGGCCTGTTTGGATCGAGATCGCAACTTCATATCTCAGCCCCGATGTCTTGAACTTGTGACTGTACCATTTTGAGCTGAATGGTGTGGGCTCACGGATGCGGAAGTCAGTTCCATCCACAGTAACATGGCAAGTTCGAGGTTTAGACGAATTTAAGCGGTTGCGCCATTTGATCTGGAAGGAAAGGTGAGAAGATGTTGAATGCAATACAGGCATTGAACACATTGCGGAAGGCAGAACGAGCACAGCACAAAATCACTTACCACTTCTTTGTAGCATTGCTGAATGCAGGCAATCATTTGCCAGATCCACTTTCGAAGTGTGTGTGGATCTGCTCCGAAAGTTGCCTTCAATACATCGTAGGTGGGGTAGTTCTTGAGAAAGTGGAGAGCCCAGAATAGATGTTTTGGCTTTGCCTTGGCAGGCAGAACGCAGCGATCCCAGACCTCCTTGCAGAGCTTGGGCGTGACGCCGAACCATGCAATGAATGCTCTTTTTGATGTTTCTGATCCCCCATTCTTGGGGGGCAGGCTCCCCATGAGAAAGAAACCGATGGATTCGAAGTCAACCGAAGAATGCTTGGACCGAAGCAACTGTTGTTGTTGCCTGGTCATCCTGATGGTCTCATTCTTGTCCTTCAACCTTGATCTTCGATTGCTTGACTTGCCGGCCTTGCTGGCGGAGATGCTGTTGCAGGTCATGGTGATGGCGATGGACGACGAACCAGCCAATGGGCATTGTTCTCAAGACCGTGTGCGTTGGATGGAGCAGCACGTCTCTGATCAATTGCGGATGTTGATGGTTGTGTGTGTGTGTGTGCATGCGTGTGAACTGGTGGTGATGTCTCGGTTGATTGCCTTGGTGTTGCGAAGGTGCGGCGCTTGGTGATCATGCCATTTAGGTTTGATGGCGATGGAGGAAATTGAAATTGTGAGCAGAGTGTTGTTGTTGATGGTGTTGCATGGGTGTGATGCACTGCCAACTGATGTCATGATTCGCGATACACTTTTTTCACGTTGCACTGAGGAGGCTCGTGGGCGAAGTGCAACGAGTGAAACGACTCGCATCAGTTCTCACGCGCCAATACAACGTGTGGAGAGTCCTTGTGCTGTCGCTTCTTTGGCTTGTTGTCAACCATCGGTCAGCAACCTCGCCAAATCACAGTCTTCCCTCTTGCTCTCGAGCGTTCAAGCCCGGAGCTTGCCCTGCTGACTCGGCTTGGCGGATACATTTTCACGCCAGCACATATTCGCAACTACAGCGACGAAGCTATTGTATCTATGTTTCTGTAGTATGGCAGGCGCATGCATCATTCAAATGCAGTATAGTACATGAAAACAAATGACGTTGATGTGTGTGGTTAAATTGTTTCGAACGCTGCAATCAACGGTTGTCTCATGTGCTCTGCTATATTATATTAGTACGACTGCTTCGTATGAACCAGATTAGTTACTCATGTCCGGTGCGCGGTATTGTCTTTGGTGGAGCGCCTGTGCTCTCACAACGGAATTAGTGAATGTTTGGTATATCTATTTTCGTGTCCAGGCGTTAGTCAATATGACAACGACCGTTACTTGTCATGACCGGTTCGGTGACACAATCGTGAGGGAAAAAAACGCTTTTGTGGGGGAAAAAACGGGGTCCGCAGGGGAAATAAACAACACCATCAGGGAAATAACTGCATCGTGGGGGAAATTTGTGCATCGTAAGGGAGTTTTGGGGAATAAAATTCCCTTGCAATTTCCCTCACGAATATGTCATTGGCCTCGTTCATTTACGTGTAATTGTTGACATCAAGTTAGGATTCGTGCGTAGGCGTCGCGAATCGGTGGAGAATGCCTCGTGAATCTGCCGGCTTCGGGATAGCCGTGTGATGCAGTTCAAGAGAGGTGTGCTGTTTGAATAGTTATAACTTGTAACGATGAGAAGTAGAGTGCTTTGTAGCTAATCCTAGTCCGTTATTATGAGTTAGCTTATTGGTGTTAGTAGGGTGAAGAAACGATGCCACACAACTTGGCAAGACCCTGCACTGATGCACTTGATTCAGTGCAACAGAGTAGACAGTCAATACAGTACCTTGCTCTCCGCACATGTAGTTACACTGCAGTGTAGGTCATGACAATCAGTGGTGACGGTCATGAAGCAGTGGCTGTGGCTGAAGCTGACACTCGGATTCCATTGCTTGAGTTGAAGCAAGTTGGATACGCATGCTGAGACCACGGTGGTAGTGTGGTGGTCATCAGCAATGAAGGAATCGAGATAAGTTTTAGTAAGGAGGATCTGAAGAGCATATAGTTCCCAGGTGGGGTGTGAGTCAGGTCGGTCAGGTTTGAGTCATGATGGATTCGTGAATGGAGGAGAGAAAGGAGGAGAAAAAGGTTTGGTGGTCAATCAAGTCGGAAGATTTCGCGCCAAAACAGGAATTTCTCCCATCGGGTTGATACCGTGTTCGGTACTAGTCTGTCCCTCATTGAATCTCAACTCTCCCTCTCAGTGTTGGGTCGTGATTGGAGTTGTGGTATCGATGAAAACTTCATCCTTCGTTGTTGTTTGTTGTTGTTGGTTATTACCAACCCATGATCTTGAATCGCAGGTATTCGAAGACTGCGATGGACAGTCCTTTGGTGAAGATGTCGGCCAGTTGCTCCGGTGTTGCGATGTGCTGGATGTAGATGAACCCTGCCTTGACCCAGTACCAAAAGAAGTGCCACTTAGTCAGGAAGTGCTTGGTGCGCGCGGTTGGTTGATGATTGGTAGCAAGGGAAATGCAGGCTTGGTTGTCCTCAAACACCGTGCACTGGAGGTTGGTGTGCAGTGGCATGGTGGTGCCGGCATTGTTGATGACTTGGCGGATGAGCTGTTGAATGGGAATCAGCGTGCGCATTGCGAGAGAGAGAGCGGCGTACTCGGACTCCATCGTAGATAGAGCAATCTCAGTTTGGAGTTTGGACTTCCAAATGAGGGGGCACCCTCCCAGCGTAATGAGGTAGCCAGTGCGCGACTTGACTGAGACGGGGTCCTTGCTGTCTTCTCGTCCGTAGAGTCCTGCGAAGTCTGCATCCACGTAGCACTTGAGATCAAGCTGCCCGGTGGGACGCACGATGGTACCCTTGTCCTCAGTGTGCTTGAGATAGCGCATGATGCGCTTGACGGCCTTGGCGTGTGAGCGGCGAGGGTCACTTCCGAAGCGAGCGACTTGGGAGACTGCGAATGCCAGGTCGGGGCGAGTGTTGGTCGTGAGATACAACAGCATGCCGACGACGGAGCGGTAGTTCCATGGTTCGTTCATGGGAGGCTCATGCTTGCATTGTCCCAGTGCGAGCTGCGTAGTTGGTACGGGGCACGGACTGCAGTTCGTCATCTTCGTAGTGGCGAGGATCTTCTTGATTAGTCCTGGTTGGCGGAGATGGACCGTGTCTGCTTTTGGATCACGGCTGAGCTCGATTCCCAGGAACTCGGTGAAGCTTCCTTCTTGGGTGAGCTCAAAGCCGAGGTCGCGCATTGATTTGATGAAGTCGTCGGCGGCTTGCTTGGTCTTGGAGGCGATGCCCGCATCGTCAACGTAGAGGACGATCATGATGTCCTTCTTGATGAACAAGCACTGCTCTTGGTCGCAGGCCTTGAAGCCGATCGTAGTGAGGGCTCGGATGAGGTGTTCATACCAGAGGCGAGGAGCAATCGTCAAGCCGTACAGGCTCTTGCGGAGCTTGAGGCAGGTGTCGGGACCCTTCGTTGATTTGAATCCACGAGGGAGATGAAGGTAGACTGGCTTGTGGATGGATGCTTGCACGAAAGCGTTCGTGAAGTCGATGGACGTTGTTGTCCAACCCATGACGATGGAAGTGCTGAGGAAGATGCGGACGGATGACCATGCGACGACTGGTGCGTAGGTGGAGGAGTCCTCTTGCATGAGGTCTCCACGGCAACACCAGCGTCCCTTGTATTTCTTGATGGTTCCGTCGGGGAGGCGCTTGCGGCGAAAGACCCAGGTTCCTGGAAAGATGCGATCGTTCTTGATGTCGATCTTCTTCACTTCCTCCCACGTGCCCTTTTCCGTGAGATCTCGAATCTCCTTTTCGGCGGCTTGCATCCACTCGTCTTTGTTGTCGTCGCGAATGGCTTCGTCGAAGGAGAGAGTATCCGGGTCGGTGTTGGATGCCTTGTACACCGAGGTGCGTTCGGCGATCTCCAAGTCGCCACCTGCGGCAAAGTAGCTGATCATGCGATTATCGACGTAGGTGGGGTAGTTTGTTGCATCCTTCTGTGGCTCGATGATTGCGACAGAGTAGGCATGCTGTTCGATGTTCGCCCATGTAGTTGGTGGAATGCACTTCGCTGTGTCGAGGATGAACGACGGGTTGATGTCGAGCGTGGATGACGAGTCGATGTCGAGCATGGATCCTTTGTTGGCGGAGCGAGTCGCTGGGGCCGAAGTGAGTGGCGCCGTGTTCGACTCAATCATGCCTTGGACGAATTGCTCAATCTCGTATTCGCTTGGAAGTGGCCACGGTCCTGGTCGGATCGTCGTCACTTGGCGACGGAGTAGCTCGAATGCGAGACGGTAATGATGATTTTCGATCATCGCATTCCACACGGAGCGAGTCCTTTGGACGAACGCTTCTGCGTTGTACGCAGATTTGGGTGGAAGGTACCCTTGGTTCATCAAATGTTCGGGGTCTTGGTAGTACCATGGCCCTGATTTGGCCTTGGACATGAAGTCGAGAGCGTCGAAGTGGGGTTCCATCGTGCCAGTACTGATGAAGGTGCTCAGCTTCTCCACGAATTGCTCGACGGCGTGGTCAGTGGCCAGTCGGAGGAGGTCTTCGTTGAGAAAGACGCTGTTGAGGTCTTTCTCGAAATGGTCCTCCATGTCCGAGTGAAAGTTGTTGTACGTCTCCTGAAATGGAGTCGCTCCTTCCTCGGTCATGTTGTCGGGGTCCGGTTGCCACCAGTCAGCCATGTTGATGCTTGCTTCTTCTACTTCAGCCGCCTTTGGAGCGAACGTTGGGAGGACGACGTTGGTTGGCTGTGGATTCAAGGTGTTGAATCGACCTCGGAGTCTGCGCAACAAGTAGTGAGCGTCCACCTTGAATTGGTGTAGATCGATGGAGAGAGAGTCGCTACCTTTGCGTTGGAGAGGTTCGATTGTATGTAAGCAATCGACGATAGCTTGTGAGAATGTGATGATCGATGATGAGTCGGGGTGCAGTTCCCTGGGTGTTGCGGCCTGTTCGATCTCTTCCAAGGTAGCTACTGCAGGGCAGAAGTAGTAATCATCGGTGTCTTCGTCGTCCAGCCAGGCTGCTTTGCCTCCCATACGTGCGTACGTGAATCGCTTTGGTTGTTTGCGAATTCTCGTGCTTTGAGGTCTTTCTGGCGTTGGCTCAGACTTAGGTATCATGGGTGGCGTGGAGCTCGTCTGAATTGGCGTCGGAGCTGGAAGTGGTAATGGAGTTGCTAATTCCAATGTTGGTGATTCTCGGAGAGGTGAGCTCAATTGCGGTTGAAGTGTTCGCTGATCCGGTGACTCTATAGTAGAGTCAGGTACCGGGGACTCATCGGGAGCTCCCTCTGTCGAGGACATTTGCCTGTTGGCTCCCTCTGAAACTGGCATCGGAGGGGCGAGAGCTTCACTCATGAGATCGGGGATCTGTTGTGTCATTGGTTGCGACCCTTTCGCCAATACCTGTGGCGTTCTTTCACGGATGGTTTGTTGGTTTCGCGTATCAAAACTCGGTGGTGGAGTGTTATCGTCGTTGCGTTGTAACCGGTTGTGGTCTCGCGTGTCTGATGCGAAGATGTCGTCCTGCTCCATTGATTCCACATCGTCGTCATCGAATGGATATTGGAAGGTGGTGTCACCAAACATGCGAGTCCATTCTTCCGATTGATAGCTTGGAAGTTGCTTCAAGTCGGTAGCAATCGTTGCGAACCAGTCATCGAACACGACGTGGAACTGAGGGGTGATTGAACCTGTCCGTGGTGATAGGACTAGAGGTACGGTTGAAGCATGCTTCGTAGAGAGACCCATGTTCACGTATCTCTCTCCTCTTGGTTCCCATCGGGGTATCTTGCGTCCATCGGCCAGCGCTTTGTTAAGGACATAGACTGGACTGCCCCATACGTGCAGGTTATGAAGTTGCTTGAGGGGAAGACGGATGCGTGATAGAACATCGTAGGGTGTGAGACCGGTGGCGGGATTAGGCACGCGATTGTAGATGTACGCGGCGTGTACGACGGCCATTGGCCATAGTTGAGCATCAAACATCGTTGGCCAGTGGATGCTTTGATGCATCATCATGGTTCGGGCCATTGAGACAATTGTTCGAATGCTTCGCTCGGCTATTCCGTTGTGGTGATGTGCGCCGACACCTGCGAATCGATGGACTTGATGGAAGATTTCAAGGTGTTTGGAGTATTCGGGTGAGGTGAAGGTGGTGGCGTTGTCTGATAGATACGATCGTACGGGGACTCCAACATCACGACACATCAGTTCGAACCGTTCCTTGGCTTCGAGGGTGGCGTGCGTGGTTAGCGCTGCCACAGGTTCCACGTGAATGTATCCTGATGCGTGATCGACAAAGATGGCTCCGCCTTTGTACATTTCGTTTGGATCGCCTTTGCCTCGTCCTGAGAAGAGGCGTCCTGGCGTTCGACCGACGAAGTGGTCCACTGATACTTGTTGTCCAGGGAACAAGTGATCGGTGCGCAAAACTCCTTGTTTGTCACGGACGACATGTTGAGTTATTCCTGGGGAAGGGCGACGGTGCAGCTTTCCGAATTGGCATGCAGCGCAAAGCGGGAGGCTTGTGACCCTTGCCGCAGCTGTGTGCATCTTTCTAGACGATTCTGACCCGGTGAGAGTACCCGAACGCAGCAGGAACTTCACTCGACTGAAGGATAAATGTCCGAGACGATAGTGCCACCGAAGAAGTTCCTTTTGCGGTTGGGTGAGGTTCACGTTGTGGTCCGACACGGTGGAGACGATGGAAGTTAGTGCAGCTGGCACGTCATGGATGTTGTCGGCACTGTAGCCGACTGATGTTGGTAGCCTTGTGGACTTCTTGTAATTCGCTACGATTGCGTTGCGATCGTCGTTTCCCAGGATTCCGCTGAGTTTGCAGGAGGATTTGTTGAAAACGATCGTTTCGCCCTGATACTCTTCAAGGAGACTGGAAGTGCTGATTAGCTTGACCTTTGATTCGGGAACATGGAAAGCAGGCAGTCGCAATTTGCGAGGGCTTCCAGTTACATCAAGGACATACCATTCGACGGTTCCCAACGCATTCACTTGGATTTTCTTGAGGAATCCGTTGAGAAAGGTCGGTCTTGGTGGAGGACTTGGAGTAGAACAGAAATCGTTGAGGTCATTTGTCACAGAAATTGATGCTCCGCTGTCCCAAACGAGTTCGAATGGAGCATCGGGTGAGAGATAACTCTCAGCTTTAGCTGGAGATGCGAAAGCATTGCGATTGGAGAAGAAGGAGGCTAGACCTTGCAGAGTGAGTAGTGCGGGCATGTCATTGTCACATTGTTGCTTTTGACTTCGATCATACATCAAGTCAATTCCGCGAGTTGGGTACAGGCTCCAGAGATTTCGTGAGATGGATGAGGTGCGACCTTCTTGGCGGGGCAATTTTGCTGTCGTGGGTGTTTGGTTTTTACCATAAGTGGAATTTTTCGATTGGTTCCAGTGACGACGTTTTGATCTGTGATTGCGAGTTTTGGTCCGAGCCTGGGGACGCCACACACGTTTTGTTCGTGGGGAGTTTCCTTTCGACACGTTCACGGGTTTGGGTCCATCTGGGTCGAGACTTTCCATTACGAGATCGTAGAGACTGCGTTTCACGGCTCCATTGAAGTGTGTTGGACGTTTATGCACTTGCTTGTACCGTTCTTTGACTCGTGCCTTGTTGTAGACTAGATCAGCAGAGTTGATTGAGTCAGGTCTTCGTGGTACGTTCGTGTGGAGGAGTAGTAGAGTTACGGCAATTAGCATCCAGGCATTTGCTGCCGCGATGTACCACCCATACTCTACTCCGATAGTGATGACTTGGAGTGAGGCGAAGAGGAGAACCATTCCAACGATGCTACCGAAGTAGTTGAAGGAGGTGAAGAGGTTCCAGACGAGAGACCACCAGGTGTCTTCGTCTTGACTGGAGGCGGCTGTGAAGCATGTCCACGCAGCCATGTCAATGGAGAGGTTGTCCTGTTTGGGAGCTTGCTTGCCCTTTGCCTTCGCCTTGAACTTGAAGTTGTCCTGATGACTCTCAGTGTTGTGCGAGAGACGCCAGCGGCGGCACTTGGCGCACCACATGAAAGTCTTGTCGTTGACAAGCTTGCGCTGTGGTTCACCGGGCTTGGGAGCTTTGGACGACCAGCCCTGGCTGGCGTTGCGTTTGGCGTCGCGTTCCTTGGGCTTCTTGAAGTTGTTTCTCCTTCCGTCGTTCTTGGAGAAACCCTTGTGTTGCTCGAGAACGTTGGCGCTTGGATTCTGGACGGCGTTGTTGGCGTACGAGTACCTGGGCACGTTGCTGTCTCTGGTACGCCTGATGGCATGCCAGCGATTTCCGCGCACTTCGTTTTCGTACGACGCCTCGGCCTTGTTGCAGATTGCCATCCATGTGAGATCTTTTGCGGCAAGCTGGGGGCGAGCGTACTCGTACGTGAAGACGGGGAGACGCATGAGGATTTCCTCAAGGTTATCCTTCATCACATAGAGAGGACGTCGGTACTGTTCACCAGACCGGATCTGTCCTCCAGCCTGCAGGAAGGCGTCGAGGATCGTTCGGAGGAGACGAAGGTCGAAGCGACCGGCGTCGTCGAGGCGCTTGCAAAGAGCACGGAGGTGGACTGCCATGAGACCAACGTTCTCGTTTGGAAAACGTCTGCAGTTGACTTCGCGGATCTTGGCTGCGAGGGCGTCTTGTTCATCCAAGGAGTTGGCCGAGTTGCTGTTCATGAACTCAACGAAGAGAGTGATGAAGTTATCGTGGAACTTCGGCTCGATTCGGTTCATGAGTTGGTCTTCGAGGGCTGGATCAAGACTGTCACGGAAGAACGCTGAGGCTGTCTCGTTGTTCTGGACGTCGTAGTGATCCCACTTCAGATGGAACTCGTCGAAGTGCTTGGTGGCATCTTCAAGAGTGAAGGCGGCTGGTGAGTCCAAGACGCAAGTCATTCCTGACTCTGCGTTGGCGTCAGCGATGTACGCCATGGTGAGGAGTCCGGTTCTTGCCATGTGGTTTCGCACCAGGCGAATGAACTGCTGGATGTTCCCTCCTTTCTTGAACTTGTCGGTGAGTCCTTGCTCTCGCTTGGACTGGTTGGTTGAGTCAGCACCGTTATGGAGGATTCTCTGTTGTTGAGAGTTGGTCCACCTGGTGTGTGACTCGTCTTGGAGGCCCGTCCAATGCCCGTTCGGCGCGCCTGCGGTCCAGGGCACCCAGTTGCGTCCTTGCTTGAGGATACCTCCCATGATGGGAACGGTTGGTTTCCCAGAGAGGTCGTGGTCGTCGTCTTCGCTGTCCTCTTCTGACTTTCTGCTCTTCTTGGGCATGGGGGTTTCCATGTCGAAGATGCTGTCGCCGAGGAAGGACTGTTCCGTTCGAGGTCTTGTGTCGCCAGCGGAGCGGCTGCGCTCGAGACCGGGACGGCTTGGGGTCGTGGTGGCTGTCGCCGCTGCTTGGGCAGTGGCTATGGCCGCGTTTGCTGCTTCTGCAGCGGCTTCGGCCGCCAACGTCGCCTGTGTGAGGCGAGCGTTCTCGACCGTGATCGCTTCGAGCTGCGCTTGCAGCTCTTCCAGCGTGGCAGGAGTTGTCTCTTCCGCCATGATGGATGACGGGGACTTCTCGAATAGTCTTCGGACTTCGAGGGGATCGATCTGTTTGCCTTCTCTTGCTCTTGCTCGACTTCACTTCGTTGGGAAGGTGTGCACTGAAGTTCGATGCAGGCTTGGAGGGGCTCGCACTCGGTCGGCGAGTGCGGTTATTGCTTGCTTTGGCAGAGGCTACTGAAGTTCGACCTTGGGTCGCTTACCTTCAGCTGGGACTTTTGTCCTCTTGAGTGGCTCGGTTTTCGAGCGGTGGGGATCTGATTTCAGATCAGATGCATGCGGTGAGGACGTGGTCCTTGTTGGAAGCTCGGTCTTCGAGCTGTGCCTTTTGGCTTCGTCTCAGAGAGACTCTTGCGATCGGTTGGCAGAGGAAGATGCTCGGTGGAGTTGATAAGAGAGTATTTGGCAACCACTCGCAGCTACCAGTTAGGATTCGTGCGTAGGCGTCGCGAATCGGTGGAGAATGCCTCGTGAATCTGCCGGCTTCGGGATAGCCGTGTGATGCAGTTCAAGAGAGGTGTGCTGTTTGAATAGTTATAACTTGTAACGATGAGAAGTAGAGTGCTTTGTAGCTAATCCTAGTCCGTTATTATGAGTTAGCTTATTGGTGTTAGTAGGGTGAAGAAACGATGCCACACAACTTGGCAAGACCCTGCACTGATGCACTTGATTCAGTGCAACAGAGTAGACAGTCAATACAGTACCTTGCTCTCCGCACATGTAGTTACACTGCAGTGTAGGTCATGACAATCAGTGGTGACGGTCATGAAGCAGTGGCTGTGGCTGAAGCTGACACTCGGATTCCATTGCTTGAGTTGAAGCAAGTTGGATACGCATGCTGAGACCACGGTGGTAGTGTGGTGGTCATCAGCAATGAAGGAATCGAGATAAGTTTTAGTAAGGAGGATCTGAAGAGCATATAGTTCCCAGGTGGGGTGTGAGTCAGGTCGGTCAGGTTTGAGTCATGATGGATTCGTGAATGGAGGAGAGAAAGGAGGAGAAAAAGGTTTGGTGGTCAATCAAGTCGGAAGATTTCGCGCCAAAACAGGAATTTCTCCCATCGGGTTGATACCGTGTTCGGTACTAGTCTGTCCCTCATTGAATCTCAACTCATCATCATATTATTGCAGTTACAGAATTTCCCCTACAACTCCAAAATTTCCCTTACGATGCAGTAATTTCCCTTGCATTCTCATAATTTCCCCTACGACCCCCAATCTTTCCCCTGCAATCTAGACAATTTCCCCTACGACACTGGGAATTCCCTTGCAACAATGCTTCCCGCCAACCATGTACTGTGCACTGGATAGTGCTACACTTCTGATGTTAGTTAATCAATGCCTGCTCAGTTCTCACCTGGGTTTGCTCAACTTGGTGGGGATGGTTGCTTCTGAAGTGCCACGACAACGGCAAATTTGCGATGATGTTGCAGCAAATTCTGCAAGTTGCTTGACTTGTTGCGATTCTTCCCGTTCATACGCTGCTTTCTCATGCTTGGTTTGTGGTGTGAGGGATGGTCTCACAACACAACAACAATGACACCTCGCAACAACAACAACAAGCCAACTCGGCATAAAACACATCCCATCTTCAACAAATCCGGTTTCCGTAAATGGTACCGAGATTCTGACGACGCCGTATACATCATCAAAGGTCTCATCAACAACTCCATCCCACAGACCTTCAGCGAGTTCATCAAGACACACACCGACTGGGTTGATCCAAAGGGCAAGAACTACCTCCGCCGCAACCTCGCAAACAACTTCAAAAGCTGTGTCAATCGCTTCAACAAGCATCAGTCTCGGCGAGAACGTAAGTGCCAACAGTGATGAGATGAATGATGGCATCATTTGTGTGGTGATGTGATTTTCCTGTCTTGCAGTGTGAATTTTGTGGCAGCCACTCACATCCCTCCTGCTTCTCTTTCTCAGCCTTTGAGAAGACATTCCGACAACGTCTGGGATTGCCGGGAACACCCGAACGCAATCGAGACGTTCCAGGACTCGATCAGCTCTCCCTCCAGCCAGGAAGCGACAGCAGTCCTCCACGTGGAAACGAACAGAACAACAACAACAACACGGAAAATCAAAGCAACAACAACACACCATCCGCCAACGCCGACGAAAGCAGTGAAGACGAAGACTTCGAACTTGGCGACGACGACGACGATCAATCATTGATCACAACAGAGTCGTACGACACCATCGAAAGCGAGGACGGCGACCCCCACCAAGACAACATCCCTGCCATCACTCAAGACGCCAGTCCAGTTGCCCGCCTGCCATTCGCTTCCAACGAGCGCATCGACAGCAGTGACGAAGACGACGACGAGTACACGCTCGAGACCATCGAATCGAGCGACGGAGTCGAGGTCATTGCTACATCAGCACCACCTCCTCGCGTCCTCTTCAAGGATCTCCCTCTCCAGTCCAAGCCCACAACGAGCACACAAGACGCCAAGATGCCTGCACAAAAGGCCGCCCCAAAGAAGCCCGCCGAGAACAACGACACGAATCTGGCTGTGTCTCAGAAGGTTCAGAGCTGCGGTGGGAAGATCTCAACTGAGATCCCTGGATTGCATTTCATCCCAATCCAGGTTCCAGATCCCAACTCTTCTGCAACCCACGCAAGCATGCGAACTGGATACATCGTGTACTTCGAGGTTCCTTTTGGAGTGACAATGGATTCTGTTGAATTCAAGATCGTTGACGAGAGCACCATCAGCGTCAGCTACGCCAAAAACGTGCGCAACTACAACACCAAATACAGGGTGACGGAGGAGCACCTCCAGGTTGGGAATCTGGACCCCCAGATCCAAAGCTACTTTGACATCTTCTGGGGCCACTTCAAGGCTGAGCATGACACTGAGAAACATGCAGTCAGTCTCACGGACTCATTTCCGAGCAAGGTGGAGCTGGATTTTGTGGATCCTGAAAACGGGTACGCCAAGGTTGGCGAGGATGACGATCCCATCACTCTTCTTCATTTTCAAGCAGACCCTGATCATGTTGTGAAGGTCTTCGAGGATGTTTCTGATGACAATGACATGCCCATTTTCTATGTCATGTATGCATTTGCTCTTTGTGTCCGCGATACCAAGAAGGTGAAGGCGACGCCAATTGCGAAGAAAAAGGTGCGACGTGCTCGACGTGCTGCAGCGCACAAGCAGAAGGACATCACCAAGGATGACATGTCCATCCATCCCAATGAAGCCACATCCTAGTGCAAACAGTGCACAATCGCATCTTGCACCAACATCAACACCAAACATAACAGTAGTAGTAGTTCTCAACAACAATCAGTTTTGTGAAATCGAGACAGCTGATTTGTGTTGTGTTGCAAAACATTCGAGATTGTTCGATCCGATTCTGAGATGTCGAATCACGGGTGGAGATATGTCACGGATGTCAATTTCCCTCAACTCCCAGTGCTGCCCTCCGATGGTCGCCATAACTCGCTACGTTGATGCCACATCCGATTGTATTCGTGGTAGAAAGAAATCCAAATGACAGAAAATAGTAGGTGGGAGGACAAGGCAGAGAAGAGATGTGGCTGTGGTTGTGGTTGTGGCTGTGGCCGCCACCAAAGAGCGTGATCGCACAAGCGTCCATGGACTTGATGTTGTTGTCGCCGACCATTCGCGATACAAACTGTGCGACTGTATCTCTGTCTCTATAAATCCTAGCAATGGGGGGACAATTCCAACCCAAAAGTAACAAGGATCGCTCGAGGAGTCGACGCTTCGATTCAAGAACGAGAGAGGGAGAGGAATAAAAGAACGAATACCCTTACTCCTTGCAGCAAAGCTAAGTACGGATAGAGAAGAGAAAGCAATAATTCCAAACAAGCAAGCAAGCAATACAAACGCGCAACACCACGATCAATTCAATCCGTAGATTGTTGAGTATCGCTTTCTGCCTCGCACAAGGTGCGATGTCATCTTCCTTTGTTTGCGTCGATCCTCTTGTCGGATACGATTCGATCCAATTCAGTCCAATTCCTTTCGTGCGCATTGTGACGCAAAAGAGAGCTTGGGAATTGGCGTCCCATCATCACATCTCTGTGTGCACCTGATGCCGCCGCTACATCGATCCCAACAGAAATTCAGAGACGTCGTTGTGGTGCCGCGCACGATCTTGGAAGCGCAGATTTTGCACGACAAGCTGCAACCGTTTGGGACTCGTCTGGTCGGCAAAGCAGGGATTGAATCGTGTTGTGTTTGCAACCTCCATACTGACGAAGCACAGACATAGTTGTGTACGAGGAGACCTGTATGAAATACGTCCAAAGTGAGAAATATTGATGTATTCCCCCGAGCCTCCAATGAAGAGTCACCCGGAGTGGAACACTCATATTTGTGGACGCTATGTTTGCGAACAGCCATCGGTCAGCGCTCAGTCACTGGATGGTAGAATACCAGGGTGTACTCCGGGCCAGCATGATTGCATGATGCGCCTCGAAAGGGGGGTTGTCTCGTTCTGTCTTCTCTATTCTGCCTTCCGCATTGCTGGCAAGGAGCAGATGTCCTCATCATGGCAGATGGTTGGGCGGTACTTGATCTCCGCGATGGATCCGGATCCTGGGAAGTCGAAACGGGCGCGCTTGATGCCAGATGGGAATGTGAAGTCATCGATCCACAGACCATTGTTGCACCTTTCACAACCGTCAAACAGCCTCCGCCAGTGATCTCACTTAGAGCATCCCATCATGGTTGGTTCACGCATCCGGTGAGCTTTCCCCCTGTGTGATTTTTCATCACACTTGATGACGGCAACGCAAGCACAAGCTAATCGGGTACTTGTTGCGTATTCTGCGATGTACATGGCGTCGAGAACTGCTCTCTGGAGAGCATGCTCAGCTTCAGCGCTTCGATCCCGCCACTTCGGATCTCCCTCCACTTCTCGTCACTCTACTCTTCTGTGCATTCAGTTTCTCCACTTTCCGTCTCTTTCCCTCTTGCTCTTTCTGACTTCCGAGTTGCGCAACCGTCGCAACCACCCCAAAGGGTCAATAGGCAACAAGGATCGCTCTCGAAGGATTGGCAGTCAATACTTCGCTCCTTGTGGATTACGTTGCATTGTAACTCATCACATGACGTCCCATCGTATCTCATCACATCGCCTGACGTCGCCGCTGCGTCATGGATGATGGCTGCGCACGTGATGGCATCGCCACATCCATCGAACCGACAGGGACTACCTCTCATGGTGACCTGCCAATGGACCCAACCGAGTAAAATCTGTGACGGTATCTTTGTGAATCACCCGACTCCAAGGAATGGAACCAAAAACGCATTTGGTCGTCAACGTATCCACGATGACCACCTTCGCCCCTCAGATACTTCTTCGCCATGACCAACGCCAAACCAGTGCTCTCGCACACAAGAGAGAGAGAGAGAGGACAGCAAGAGGAAGCATCGCGTCATTGACTTCGATGGCCTTTGCGTGCGAGGACTCTCTTTCGCGTCGTTCATCACAATCTTCCCCACCATCGTTCTGTCGTACATTGCTTCTTCATCGAGCGAAACGACGAAGGATGACGAGTCAATCTCAGTTCGGTGGCATTCTGCCCATGATGCGACTCACACTCGTGATTGCAGGCATCCTGCAGTTCGTTGCATGCGCCGATGCACGTGCAACGCAGGAATGCGACATCATGCTGGCAGACAGCACCATCCCCAACGGCGGTTATGGCGTCTTCACGACGAAGGACATCGCGAAAGGCGACCGCATCGGTCCGCCGTCCATCGGCATCGTGCTGCTGGACGTCCACATCGATGATCACTTCTCCGGTCTGTTTGGCGAACGTGGCAGGATCAAGCCGCTGCATCTGCGCAACGTGACGGTTGCGGGGCATGCGGCGCCCCTCAACTCACCCCTCAACGATTACCTGTGGCCGTCGCAGAGTGTCGGTGGATCCACGGAAGCCCAGGAGGCCATGCTGTTTCTTCCGGGCATCGCCTCCATGGCCAATCATCATTCCTATCTGGAAAATGGTACGTGATTGATTGAGTGAATGATTGCTTGATTGATTGAGATATGGGCGTGAATGGATGTATGCATGGATGAATGATCGAACGCACGGTTGAGCGCGGTGCATGGGATACAACTGCAGATGGTCCGCACATTGAGCAGCACATTGAGCAGCACATTGAGCAGCACATTGAGCAGCACATTGAGCAGCACATTGAGCAGCACATTGAGCAGCACATTGAGCAGTACATTGAGTAAGTCTTTATCACATCTCTCACATGCGTCGATATCTACCCGTACATGTGTGCATGTTTTCATTTTCCATACCTGCCAACGCACAGTGATGCCGTCCGGACTGACAAGAGACGGCGACGCAACCCCAAGCGCGGTGCTGGGATCGGAAACCGCCTACCATGGCTTCACCATGATCGCCAAACGTGATATTCAAGCGGGCGAGGAACTCTTCGTCGACCGCACCATCCTGTCATCGATACCAGAATCGCGCAACAGCATCTCGCTGGCAGACTTTCTGCAGCATCAGTCGCATCCCCACGCCATGTTTGCCAAGTCCACCTACCAACGCGCCGACACGTTGGTGCGCAGCTTCGTGGACAGCGATCTGGAACTGACGCAGGCGCAATGGATGGATGTGCTGCGTCGCACCAAGCGTGATTTGTTGCGCAACGAACCATTGGTGGCCATGCTGCTGCCCAGCACACAGCAGGACTTGCAAATGGCGCATGCGGAGGGCACGGCGCGTTCCAACTTGCTGCGACGGTCGTTGGAAGATATCCAATCGCAGGGCAAATGCATGGACAACATTCGGGAGGGACCGACGAGGACAAATACTCCAGAACAAAAGCAACAGCAACATCAACCGGAGCAGGAAGCACAAAATCAACCAAAGCGAGGAGCATTCGCGACGAGGGACTTGCAAACTGGACAGCTCGTCACGCCTGCTCCGTTGCTTCCAGTATTCGATGCACAAAGCATCTTCAAAGCCAAGCAACAGCTCCTTGTGACGGACAACGACATCGAAGATGAACTTCCAGACACCAACCCTATGCAGCTGTTCCTCAACTACTGCTTCGGCCATCACGAGCAAAACCAACTGCGTCTGTGTCCCACCACGAACCTGGCGCTGATCAACCATTCCAAGCAACGTGCCAACGCCAAACTGGTGTGGATGCCATCCTCCTCCAACATCAACGGCCGTCAACATCAAGGCCAAGTCGTCACGGAGGATCTGGAGGCATTGAAGTTTGACATTGTCGATCTATCCACGTACAATACCCCAGTGGCATTCGATGTCGTGGCGACGCGCGAGATCGCGGAGGGCGAGGAGATTTTCATTGACTACGGTGACGAATGGGAACGTGCCTTCCAGCAGCACACCGACGCAACGTCCAAACGCGTTGCAATGCACAAGCCCAACCCCTCAGATCAATGGAATTTGGAGAATCGAACCCTGTCAATGTCCTATGAGCTCTTGGACAACCCGATCACGTACGAATGCGACTTGTACCCGTTCATCAAGGAGTATCCTTCGAACGTTATCCCGCAGATAGAGGAGTTCTCGGCCAACGTCGCCATGGATGCTGCGAACTGGGAACCAGATCATCTGTCGTGGTACACGGACGACAAGAACCGCCAAATTCGGATGTACCCATGCGACGTGGAACGCCCCTCCAACCCATCCATCCCGACCTTCACCATCACCGTGTACGCCAAACACCTGAAGGATAATCGCATCATCCGCAGGTACAAGAACTGTCCCAGGGATCGCATCTTCTACGTCCCGCGTGCTTATTCCTCGGATCAGCACCAACCGTGGGCGTTTCGGCATCACATTCCCATCTCGGATGCCATGTTCCCGCTGCATTGGCGTGACGATTACACGACAGCCGAATCGTGGAGATTGGGGGTGACGGCAGTCAGCAACGATTCAGTGGAGGACGCAGAGAAGTTGTACGAAAAGAGTCTGCGCTCCGTGCCATGCGGGGCGTACATTGCGCCCAGCACGATCCCGAACGCAGGATTCGGCATGTACACGGCCGTGGATGTGCCCGCTGGCAACCTCCCCATCGCATCGTACCATCCGGGCCTCATGACAGCGGACACGTCCGGGCTCGGTCAGAAATTCTCATGGATCATGAAGGACTACGTGTGGAGCGGGCACACGGCCAATTACCCTCTCGAGATGGGGAAGGATCTCTCGGCCGCGCTGTTCTCCGTCCTTTTCGGAAGTCTCACAAATTGCCACCCGGGCATCAACAATATTCAATTGAAACCTCCAATTCATCATCCGACGCTGGATCGTCAAACGGATCCCGGTGCGGGCGCGTTCAGCGATTACGTTGCCAACGCCCATATCAGCATCCACCCGATCCCTGCTGGACGCGAGCTCTTCACGAGCTACGGTGACAGCTGGTTCCGCGTGCGAGATGACTTCAAGGATGTCCCGTTGCTCAATGACTTCCAGGCTGCGGATCTGATCTACGCGATGTACTGGTCGCTGCGTCAGTTTGGCAACGCCAGCGTGTCGGATGCAGGCATCGAAGAATTGATGCAGGTTGTGCGCACGACGGTGGTGTCAGACCTGCGCGTCAAATCGGCACTTGGCTTGGCCACCACCGTTTCCAAGCTGGAGGAGATCGTTGCCATCAACGGCACCGCGCCCTCCACATCCGCCGTGCGCTCGCGGGAGTGGTTCGAGGAGAATGGGCAATGCTTGGACCACATCTTCGTCAAACAGAGCACCATCGAGCAGGCGGGCAGAGGCGCATTCGCCCGCAGGTTCATCCCCAAGGGATCCACCATTATTACGGCGCCGCTGCTGCCGGCCTTCGGCGAACAGCCGTACAAGTTTGACGGACCCAATGTCCCAGATCATGCCAACCCCAAAGAGCTGCTCTACAACTACATGATGGGACACAACGAGTCTAGCGTTCATTTCATTCCTTCCACTCACGCCATCGCCATCAACCACAAAAGCAACCGTCAGGTCACCCAGAGTCAGCAGACCACCAATGCTCTTAACGATAACAAGGCCGGTCCCAATGCCGAAATGCAATGGGCAACGTGGAACAAGAAGAGCACTTACTTCCTCAATCTTCCCTTGGAGGATCTCGCGAAGCAAAAGTACTCCACGGTCGTGATGGATTTTGTGGCCACGAGGGACATCGAAGCGGACGAAGAAATCTTCATGGATTACGGGCAGGCATGGGAAGATGCCTGGAACGACCACGTCGCGAAGTGGCAGAATCCGTGCGCCGAGATCAACGGACCGTGCTACAAATCGTCCAAGGTCATCTTCGATATGAACCTTCCGGAAAACAGGTTCAATCCAGAGATCCACGAATGGTCGGAGGATCATTACACGCGATGCGCGATGCACCAGTCCTCCGAGTACGAGGATGCGGAGATGATCTTCATCGCCCAGCGTGGCAGCCAGGCCGCTCAGTTGGATCGAACTCCAAAGGGCAAAGTGACGTTGGCCTACGAAGGCATCGCGTGGCAGCACGAAGGCTTCGAACTGGCTCAGCTCGTAGGCCGGCAGTCGCTGCCATGCAAGGTGATATCCGCTCACAAGGCCAACCGGACGTTCGATGTCGTTATCATGCACCTGAATCGCAATCAAAACATAGATGCCAAGATCCTGAGTCGCATTCGCTCCTTCCGCGGATCTGATCTCAGCTTCGTGGCCAAACCGCTGCGCTCGGACATGTTCGACAAGAGGGCATTCCGCCACGACATTGAAATCCCCGACGAGCTGTTTCCAGAGCTATGGAGAGACCTGGCGCGGTGAAGAATGCGATAGAACAACCAATAGAGAGCACTTGAACTTGCACTCGTACTTGCACTAGCTCGTAGTATAGCGGATGGGCCGTGTCATGACTGATTCGACTTGCAAGGTGTCGTCGTGCACTGGTGGTCCACATTTACTTGCACTCATATTTGTACACTTGTTTCTACACTTGCGTTATGACCGTCGGATCCGGCGGCGAAAGCACTGCATCAACATTAACATTGAGACTCCATATATACATCGCGACTTCGGATGTTCTGGTCCTTTCATCCGTCCACCCATCAAACCACCAACTTCGCCTCACTTTCACTTCTCGATGGGCGCGACTTCGACTTCGGCGGTGGAGAATGCGATGGCGTGCGTGTCAGCATCGACCTTTTCGACGAGCTCTTGACACTTCTGAATCACCTTCTCCAACTCCATAGTCAGCGGGATGGCCGCCACAAAGTCTTGGCTCGTTCCGAACACTTCGAAACCGATGGCCTCCAGCAATTGCACGCCCCCAGGCATTCGGAACATGCGATCAGCGACCGTGTTCGATAGTTTCATGATGCGGAACTTCGGATTGCATGGCTTCTTGGCGCAATTCTTGAGGTACTTGACTGCTGTGTTCAAAACGAGCTTGACGTCGTCCGACATGTTGAATTTCAGAATATCACCCATGGTGTGATTGATCTTCGTGTCCACGTTTGTCCAGTCCACCGATCCCTTCCCCACCGCGGCGCCGTCGAGACTGCCCGGTTCCATGTACGGCTGCGCAGTGCCTTCCTGCTGAGCAGCGACAGCTTCGATGGCCTGCGCGGCTGCCGTCGTTGGCTCCGCGCCTTGTGCGATGAACTTGGCGAATAGCTCTTTCACATTCTCCTTCAGTTCGTCGTTGGTGGTCGGTTGCTTGGGGAGCCGTTTGGGTGTTTCCATAAACACATACTGGTCGTGCTGACTTGGACTGTTGTGCTCCTTGGTCTGATCGCCGTTGACAGTTTCGCACGAGAGCTCCAGCATGCGAAGCATTTCTTGACTCTGTCGTGGAATGCGTGCCAGCCAGGAGTCCATCATGCGCTCGATGCCTTCCTCGCCCCTCTGGCATGCCATGGAGATGTCCGTTCTGCTTTCGGAGGCCGGCACCACGATTTCCCCCGACATGGAATCCAACACGACAAAACTAGGGATGCCACGGACTCCGTATCTGCGACACACATTCATCAAGAAGAAGAGAGTGATGACGGTGGTGGTGGAGATATGTGCAATGAATGCATCATGGTAAGCAACAAAATGCATACAGATGCACACAATTCACACAACAAGCACATGCACACATCCATCACACTTACGTGGAACTCAACCGCTGTTTCACCCCCGCCGTGATACGATCGAATGGAACCGCCTTCCACGGCATGGAGCCGTAGTACTGCTGAAAGCTGGCCTCATCGCGATCGCTGCTGACGAAGACAATCTCAAGTCCTGCGTCCCTGAGATGCGTGTACATTTCTGCCAGCATGGGCGTGAAGCGCCGGCAGGGGCCGCACCAATGCGCGGAGAAGTAGAGGCCGACCAATCGCGTGTTGTGCAGAGCGAAGGGCGTCGAGAGACGATCGTGGTAGGTGAAGCCGTTGACCATGAGCTGATCGCCCAGCGCATTGTCGAAGAACTGAGTATCCAACGGAATGTCGAAGTCGAGCTGCTTTCCTGATTTCTTTGGCGTTTCAGCGTGCACCACGTCTTGTTCGGATGATGTCACCATGTCTTCTGGTAGGAAGTAGTACGTGCTCCAACCATCCGCATCGGCACTCGCATCCTCTGGACTGCTGGTGTGGCTTGGATGGAATGGAAAGGATGACGGACCCAGCAGGTAGACTGGGGAGCCGTTCTTCGTCGTGTACCCCGAGTACATGCGATCCTTGTGCCACGGCGATGAGCAGTAGGACAAGAATGCGGTGCGTTTCTGTTCCTGCGTCGCCAACTGCTGCGTGGCAAGCGGCATGACCGATTCGGGCAGACGGCCAATGACGGCCTTGGGCTGCGTTTGCGGAACCGTGCGCAGCTTCCATGGGACAGTCTCGCTGTCGTCAACGTGCTGCAGCTGAATTTGGTATCCTGCCGTGGCCAGGTCGTCATGCGATTTCCACGTCGCCCAATCCGGCTTGCAATCCACCATGCCAATGTATGCAAATCCATGAGCTTCTTCATCTGTCGTGCCATTCACATCCAACGACCATCCGCCCAGCCGCTCCTTCAGCATGCGCAGATCGTCATCATCCTCGCTCGCACAGGTCTTGCACACGCCATTCGCAATGACGATCTTGTTGGGTTTGAGGCGCGAGACGAAGTGCGCCAAGTCGTGCCACGTTTCAAATGCCTTGCATTGCAAGATGCAACCAAGCGGCGCATCATCGAGGACGACGACGGAGACGGCGATTTCCGTGTCGTCGTCGTTGGGTCCTTCGGCGGCGCATGGCACGTTGCAGACCTGTATTTGTCCATGGCGCGGATGGCGATTGTCCTTGACGACGAGGTCCGGATGATGCACGGACAACGTGATGGTCTTTTTGGATTCCGCCGTCATCATTTGCTGCGGCACGAAGGATTCGACTTGAAATCCGTAAATCTTCGCACCGTGATCCTCATCCTCGTGCGACGCCTGGCCCCCATCTTCCGACCGCGACTGCTTCCACTCCAGCGACCCGCTGATGCGTCCCAAATTGTACTGCTGCTGCCGATCCCACGCCGTCGATTGCTGGCACACCTCCAGGGCCCGCATCTCGCGTTGCCGCCGCGCGTGGAGCTCATCGCGCCGCGCTTGCGTCAAGTTGTTTTGCAAGGTCGCGTTGAAATGATCCAGCAGCCGCGTGCTGATCAACTCGGACGACGTGTGATTGCGGCGCGCGGCCTGCAATGCGGGCGTCAGGAAGTTGCGCGTGTATCGCGGTGTGACGTCGAGGATGTGATCGATGCCCATGGCGATCATGTAGCACAGACCCTGCTTGCCCCAGCCGTGTTCGTACATGCCGGGTTCGTTGATGATGCCCTCGCAGCCGTCGGCCATGACCCACTCTTCCAACGAGGGAATGTAGCACTCCGTCCAGACGTGGTCCGTGACGTCCAGGACGTAGCGCGTCTCAAATCCCGCCGCGCGGCACGTGAGGCCGAATAGGTTGGCGTACTCCCCGCAACGGCCCTTGCGCGTTTCGCAGAGTTTGGTGACGTTGTTGTACCTTGGAAAGATGGTGTTGGTGGAGTTGCAGTCGCCGCAGCGATAGACCTCGACGCGGTTGGCCTGATGCATGCGCTCTTCCTGCGTGACGGGGCCGCGTATCTTCTCCAGCTTGCAGTTGGCCGACCCGCAATCCACGCACGGCGGCGTGTTGACCCACGTCATGGACTGTTGGAACCACCGCACGAGGCGCTGCAGCGCGACCAGATGCGAATGACCCTTGTGCTGCTCGGCGACGGTGCCATCGAGGTCCGGCATGCCATGGCCCGTGCGCAGGAACTCCCACGGCAGCTCCTCGCGGCGTTGCTGCAGCAGCTCGGGACTCGCATCCCACGCTTGCACCGTCTCGTAGTTTCGCTGCAGGCGTTTGTAGAACTTGTCGTCGCGGTCGTTCGTCGTGAGGGGCGTGAGGCTCGCCATGCTGCTGTGCGTGCGCAGGATCTTGGCCAGATCGATCGCCTTTGGCTTCTCGTGCCCGTGAGTTGCAATCTCTGCACCTGCTTGATTGTTGATATAATTGTTGGTATAAGGAGGCTCCGCAATGTTGTTGCCGCCTTCGCACGTGTTGAATCGATGGGGAGTTGCGGTGAAACCGATATGTGCGGAATGGACCGTGGAAGCTGTGGGAATGAAGTCGTGATGCGCCAAATGCGGCAGATGGCGCTGGCGTTGCCAAGTCGGCTGGACGAACTGCTGCAACCTCGAATTGGCCGGATTGCACTGCAGGACGATGCCGGTCTGCGCCTGCTGCGACCTGCGCGGGATCTGCTTGGCTTGGATCTCAAACGCGTCCAGCAGATCCAGTTCGGAGGCCAAGACTTCCTCCAAGGCCGGCGCGAATTCCGAGACCGACGCGGCCCGCAGTGCTGCGAACGATCTTGCACCGAGCGGAGCCAACGGCGATGCCAACGCAACGACGAGCGGCAGGGACGTGCACAGAAGCACGACGCCGACCCACGTCGTTCGAGTCGAAGACGGCGTCAGCTTGGCAGATGGGACGGCCCAGCGAGAATAGAGAGGGAGAGAGGGAAATCGTGGCTCTTGCTGTCAGCGGTGCCTTCTTTTGTTGCTGAGACTTGCGTTTTTGTGCCCCTCTGCTTGCCTCACCTGGTATCGTCGCTGCTCCCTCTGTCCGTGTCACCCTTGCCTCGTACTTGTGCTGTACTTGTGCTGTCCTGTACTTGTGCGACCTGCTTCTGCGAAGATGATCCGTGATGCAATCCGATGGCACTTTGGCGCGCTTCCTGCCTTTCTCGTTGTTGCGGATTCCGAGAGAATTGGTGGGTGGCGCTTTTCCTTCATGATGATGATTTTGTGCGTTGTCGTGTTCGCTTTCTGCGTCGGCATCTGTTCGATGTCTGTTGTCGCACTCGCGAACAACTACTTCTGTACTTTCATTTTACGTCTAATAACGAATCAAGCGAAAGTCCACTCCTACTGCGACTAATACATTAATTATATGTACCTACAGTATCACATACACCACGCAACCTCCTCCACTCAGTCTTGCAACTTCAACCCCCGCGCAAAATGTGTCATGTACGCATCAAAGGGAACCCCCGTCTTGACGTCGACGAAGTTGGCGTACTTCGCAATGGCGGCCAACTTGGCATTGTATTCCTCGTCCGACACGGCCAGCACGGCCTGCAACGACGCATGGAACGTCTCCGGCGTCGAGACGTTGACGAAGAAGCTCATTTCCTCGAACGGCGCGAATGGCGGCATGAGATCGTACTGTTCCATCAACGTGAAGAGGGGCACCGTGCCGCTGGCGACCGTTTCGAAGGGGCGGTGGGCGCCGACGTCATCGCCGCGCACATGGAAACCGAATTTGGCGTCGGCGAGGTAGGGACACATGTCGCCTTTTCCGCAGACGTCGTAGGAGTAGTTGCCGTCCTTGAGCCAGTTGCAGATGTTGCTGCGATCGCGGAAGTTGGGATCGTGCGGTTTGAGGCTGGCGATCATGGCGAGATCGGCATTCTTTTGGCCCGGCGTTGTGGGTTTGCAGCCGTCCTTGTTGGCCAAGTAGAGATGCGGCATTTCCAAGCGCGGGGGTAGCTGGCTGTTCTCACGTCGTTGCGGGAAATTGTGGAACGTGATGCGGTTGCACAGCAACAGATTCTCCAGGTCCATGAAGAACGGGGTTAGGTTTCGCGTCAAGTAGTGCGACAGCACGAGGATGTGGTCCGCGCCCTTGGATCGTTGGAAGTATTCGGAGCGCCCCAGCGCCTGATCGACCCAATCGAAGCCCACATGCGGCGACACCGTCTTATCGAAGCACGTCTTGCCATCATGGATGCAGTAATATCGATTATGCCAAATGAAGGAAGCGCACAGCGCGTTCATCAACGTCGGCACGAAGAAGAGCTTGGCCTCCTCGGGATCGTGCGTGCGCATGGGATGCACCAGCGCGCTCTGCAGCAGCCAGTAGTCGTCGGCGTGCTTGAAGTACGTATACCACGATTTGCTGATGGGCTCGCCGCACGACGTCATGTTGGCCATGTTGAGCTCGTTGTCGTAGACGTAGAATGGGACCTTGAGATCGAGCGTCACATCGGGATCGTACTGCACCGTGCGCGGCTCATCGTATTCCGTACCGAGGCAGTACCTGTCTATCCTCGTCTCCGTGCGCACGGGCAGCCTTTCTGTGGGTGCTTCATCGCTCGTCTGCTCGGCGGTCTCTGAAGGAACAGCGGCAGCATTGGCGGTTTCTGTGGCTGCAGCTGTGGCTGCGACTGTGCTTGTGGTGGTTTCTGCAACAACAGCCCCATCCACAATCGCATCGGCGGCATCCCTCGCGTCATCTGCTTTGATAACATCCAACACGGTTGCATCGCGGGCAGACTGCTGCAGGGTATTCGTTGGCTGCAGAGCGAGAAAAGGAGCCAGCATCCATCTCTCGCTGCTCAACGTTGCGACGGAAAACAGGGCCAAACTGCATATCACCAGGCTGGCCTTCGTGCTTGCGGGCACCGCCATCGTCGCCGTCGTCGTCTTCGTCATGGTGATGATGCCATTGGTTGTAAGCAGAATGGGGATGGAGGAGATACTGTTATGGAATCTCTCGATGGGGCCATCGCGACTCGCGCAGATACGTTCTTGTGCTTGTCAACAACATCAATCCAGCCGTTTTTTTCGCGATTTTCAAACAGAATGGAGTAGTATCGTTGTTCTCAGTATGATACCACGGCAGGGTTACTTCCATATTCAGTCTTGTGTACTTAGTCAGTCACGCACATGATGCCCAGTTCTCCGGTTTCGGCGAAGACATGTCGTGTCGTCTCCGTCGTTGCTGTTGCGTTGTCGGATGCAGAACCTCATTGGCGATCCAGGTCTGCTTGTCACCAAACACACAAAGATGATCATCCTGCAACGTCGTGGTCAACGCGATCTTAGTAGGGTTGATGGATGTCGACTCTGATCACATGTTGCTGAGATGAGCGATGGGCGTAACAATGGAATGCAGGACCGAAGAGCGATCATGAACATGTTGACAGAATTCGATAGACTGCGACAGATTACGACAGATTGCGATGAAATGAAGTGAACCAAACAAAGTTGGCAGAGTGATGTGTTGCTCACAATTTCCAATTCACTTGACTTTAGAAGCCAACGAGTTCAACAAACACACGTACACACATATAATACGTACACACGCAACCAGCCATGTCCTACCGCACCCAACACCCAAGCCAAGCCGACTTCCCCATCGGCGCCCACGTGATCGTCAACTCCAGCCGCTTTCAGATGCGCCCCGCCATCGTGCTGCGCCATCCTGGCGGCGGGGGCAAGAGCCTGGATATCCGCTTCTTGCGCAACGACACGTGCCACGAAGTCGCCACGGTGCGCCTCTCCAGCTGCACGTTGGATCAACGTTGGGTGAAACTGGAGCAACGCCGCGCGCGCAAGTCTGCGAAGCAGAGTCCGATGAAGGTTACCAGCATCTCGGCGATGCAGTTCAGCAACAGCTCGGTGATGAGTAAAGCGTCGGTGCGCGCCGACCAAGACTATGCGGTGTGTCGCAAGATCGACGAGATCATCTGCGAGCATGTCGGCAATGGCATCGTGACGACTGCGGAGAAGAACAACTTCTTGAGCCGCGCTGAGCGTGTCATCGCGGCGCATAAGGCGCGATGAGCATAGTTGTGCTTGGATGACTGGATCATCCAGGGCGAGGCATTCCAATCTACTCCAATTGCAACGTTAAGATCACGCAACGAGGAGTTGGATACATCAATCATGGTTGAGCAACGGCAGCAGCAAGGAGAACCGCAGCGCCGTTATCAGCATGACTCGAGACCCTCAACAGCAACAACCACAACCACAGAATCAGTGCCAACGAACTGGCATGCCAACCAAGGTTACGTTACACTTAAAACTATACTAGAGTAGTATCTTCAGTTCAATACACTCTACCCAACATTGCTTCCGTAAACTATCCATTCCTTTGCTCGTTCGCACGTTGTTGGGTACTTGACGAGCTACATTCCAAGAACAACGAATGAGGTCATCACCGCAAGCAACCACGATGTCACCATGCGTGTCGCGTCCGATCCATCATTGCTGTCACTATCCGCATCTGGATTGCACCGCGATTGACCAGCCTGCAACTTGCGTCCCGCAGCAGCGCACCGCGATGTCACATTGAAATCATCCGGCGCTTGCGTGGGTCCTTCACTGGACAATGTAGTCGGCGCCATCGTCGCATTGCCAGGTGCAGTCACGCGCGAACACACGGCATCGTCCGTCATATCAGTCGTCGGATAGGCATGTTTCGAACACACCGGCACGACCGATTCCGAGTCCGTCGTGAGGTCGTAGTTGGCGTTCTTCCAATCATTGACGCCGAGACCGTTGTAAAGACGATTCGGATCAAAGTCGTAGTCGTCGATCAAGTCAAACAGTGCAAGTAACTACGAAAGACGTATTGGCCCGTTGTTTCGTGCCCTGGTCGGAGCTCTTGATGTTTATTTGTGAGTGCTGTCCGAAGACAGCCCCCGACCAGTATTTGACTAATAGGATTAGTAAAGAAGTAAGGAATTCTGTGAGAATTGTCACGCCCCTTGATCTCGAGGTAGACCTGCATAGAACAGAGTTGTGACAAATGATGTGAGTTCTGGCTTTGCCAGTGCCTTCGTGAGCATATCTGCAAAGTTCCGCTTCGATGGGACATAGACTGGGACAAGGATTCCAGCTCCCACCGCTTCGCGGACTCTGTGGAATGAGATTGCCACGTGCTTCTTTTGAAGCAAGCTGTCTGCAATGGTCGTGTTCGATATCACTGCATTGTTGTCACCGAAGGTGATCGTTGGCGCTTTGACTGTGACTCCCAGAGATCGGAGTGCGTATCGGAGTGCAATGATTTCCTCGGTTGCCGAGCGCATTGCATTGAATTCTGCTCCGTATGTTGACGTTGCGACTGATGTCTGGCGTTTGCTGGAGAAGTGCACTGGGGTGCGCCCCAGAAAGATGATGATGCCGGTGTTCGATCTCCGCGTGACCAGATCGTGAGCATGGTCCGCATCGACAAATGCGCACATCTGGATCTCAGGATATATCGCTGCCGGTGCCTGATCGTCAATGTCCTCAGCCGCTTTGGGGTACTCTTCCTTCATCTGTGCAACCATCTCCGGGTTGGGCGATTCTGGATTGAAGTTCTCGAATGCGATAGGTTTTGAATCGATCATGGTTCTCAGCGTGGATTTGCTTTTGAGGTATCCCCATATCTTAAGTGCTCTCGTGAGATGCCCTTTTCGTGGTGTCGAAGTGAAACGTGAGAGAGAAGAGGTGGCAAATGTGACGTCGAAACGTCCGAGCTGTACAACCCAGTTCAGCATGCCGATGAGCTGCTGGAACTGTTGTTGCTCGTCAGGTGTTAGTAGTGGCGTATCATCCGTTTCCGGATGATCCTTGCTCTTCATGGGCACATATTGGTCATGCAGTTCCCCATGGAGCCGTTCGATCTTGTCCAGAGCATTGGAAATGTATTTGTCGCATCTGACGCTCCATTTTCCTTTTGCGTTCCTGGAATAATCGTTGCCAAGATAGTACTTCGGCGGTCCAATGTCTTTGACTGTGTAGACTTGTTGGATCGCTTTCATGTACTGATCTGGGTCTTTGGCGACTATCTTGAAGTCGTCCACGTGGGTGCAGATGTAGTCGTAACCAGATTCGTCTCTGCGTTGGATCCATACATCCTGATCATGCCGCGATGGCGTGAATCCCATGGATGAGAGAGTGTTGGCGAAGTGTGCATGGAATCGTTGAGCGCTCGACCGAAGACCGTACAGTGCCTTCTTGAGCACGATGACTTGTCCTTCTTTGTCGTCGAATGCCTTTCCTGCTGTCGCGTAGATCTTCTCATTGGTGTATGCATTGACGAATGCATTGCCGACGTCGCTACATAGCTGTTGCAGGTTGTTTGCATCTGCTATTGCATCGAGGATGCGGACGCTTGTCGACTTGACAGTGGAAGAGTAGACTCGGATGTTGTCCGCCAGCTCGATGAGATGCCCGCCTGCTACCAAGCGCCCCTTACGTCGCAGATCTTGCTTGACCGCGAATATGAGTCGGAGTTTCGTGCTCTGGTAGTCTGGTGGTGGTTGGTACGTTGATGGGTGAAACGTGAAGCAGTCGAGTTCGATCAATGCGTCGATCTCTTTCTTCGCTGCGTCTCTCCATTGGTGATCCCCGTTGGCCTCATCCAGTTGCAATGCATGTTTCATGTTGCGTGGGACCTCAACACCGTATTGATACACAGTGGCGAAGTAGTCTCGTTTCGGCTTCTTCTTGCCTGGACGGATTCGTCTGATGATGATGATGTTGTCGTCGTCGTCCATGGCGAAGGCTCGAGTTCGCTCGATTCTTCGGATTCTGCGCCTGATAGCTCGCAGTGCATGTTTCGCCCACTTGAGTAGGACTTGCGATTGCCGATTGTGTCGACCGTTGCGTCGTGGTTCATTGTCAATGATGTATCGTGCTACTATTTCGGGATGGTCTGCTCGGATCACGTCATATCGGAACCATTGCGTTTCAGTATTGGACCATTGCACATTGAAGTGTAGATGTCCGTCTCTGAATGCGTGGCTGAGGATGGAGTTGATTGCCAAGTCGTCAGATTTCTCGTTTTCGACCTGATTTCGGAACAGCTCGTCATGCTCTCTCTCGATGAGAGAGGACTCACGCCCCTGAGAGCGGTGCTCCGGAGGATCTGGCATTGCCGTGACTTCGGAGTCATCGGTCTCCTCAGAGATGTTACCCGTGGATGCGTCGCCGTCGTCATCTGAGATGACGCCGTGTGCATTATGTTCCGGCATGTCGCCGTCGTTGGGAATTATGTTTGGTTGACCGAACCATCGGTCAGCCGTGCCTGCTGGCGTGTTAGTCTCGGATACGCCCCTGATCTCCTGCGTCTCCGGCTCCGGTGGACCCGCCGCCGCCCCTGACTGCACAGCAATCGCGTCGATGGCCGCGCGGACCTGTCGAGCGAGTTCCGCCGGCAATGTCTTGGTTCTGGCGCGTTCGCCGGATTCGCCGCGTGTAATGGTGTGGATGATATCGAGCCGAGCGATGCGGTTGATCTCCGCGTCGGTGATGCGTGGAGGAATGGCGTCTTCGACGACACGCGGCTTGACGATGTTGCGCACAAGCGCGGTGCCTTTCGTAATGTCATTGCCCCGTGGTGACCATATGGTGTAGGTGAATGGATCACCGTGGTTCCATGCGATGCCAAGGAAGTACCCTGGTTTGAATGGATGGTTGGGAAATTTGGTCATGGGCTCGAAGAACCATACGGGCTGGAAGAATGTGAAGCGAAACATCGAGATGTCGGGAGTGTTGCCTCGAAGAATCTCAATTGGAGTGCGCCATTGGAGGCTCGCCTTCGCCGTGTAGTTCCATGTGTCGATCGCGTGTTGCACAGCATAGCACCAGAATGAGAGTGGCGCCGAGGCGGCCCACAGAAGCTGGTATGCATGCCGCTTGACATTGCCAATCGCCCGTTCTGCGTGGTTCTGGTTCTGATTCATTGGCACAGTGAACTGGTGCTTGATCAGATAGCGGGATGTGACCGCTTTCCATGCCTTGCCCGATTGCACTTGCGAATTGTCTGAAACGAGCAGGTCCGGAGCGCCGACGCGGGTGATGAAGTCCGTGAGCGCCCCTGGCGCCATGGCCTCGCGGCTCAGCGGCTTCGCCCAGATGAATTTCGACTGGCTGTGCGAAAATAGCTGGAAACACTTGTAGTGCCGGATGGACTGAATCGTAGAAAAGAACGTGTCCGTGTCGACTCTGCCGTTGATTCTTGCGGGTAGCATCACTCCTGCTCGCTGCGCTCGATACTGTCGTGGGATGAGCCTTGACTCTGCCTTGATTGGAGCATCCGCCAGCTGAGTGGATGCCGCCATCGTCTTCTCCACCACGTGTGGCGGAAGGTGACGGAAGATTCTCGTGAAATCGACCCGACCTGCGTTGCGTCGTAGACGCTGATGTCTGTCGCATATGATGATATGCTGCGCCGTTGCCATCTCGTGGGCTGTCGGCTTTCTGATGGGAATTCGGAGCGTGTTGCCTTCATGGTTCTCCAGTGGTATGCTGATTTCGTCCGATGAGACCCGCTGCTGTCCCTGATGTTCGATTAGGCAATCGTAGACGTTCAGTCCAGACGCGCGCATATGATGTGTGTTAAACAGTGATTCCGTCTGCTGTGGATGCTTGTCAAGAGCCACGTAGTTCGCTTTGATGAGGATCACGCCGCCTGATGGGGGCTCGTATGCTGCCACCGCGTCGACCATCTGGAATGTCTCGATTGGTGAGTTGATCGTCGCCCCTCGGGCACGAAACTCTTGTTGGTGTGTGTGGGTCACCTCCCAGCCCGATGCATGAACAATGTCTCCGTCCGCCCCTGAGTCTAGGATGATAAAGCCTTGGCTATGGTTCGTTGCTCTTGCCCTTTGGATGCAGTGCTCCACTATCGGGTGGGTTGTGCACGGACGGGACTCTTGTGGTACCTCCGGACGTGCACGTCCGGGCATTCCCGCTGCGGTCGTCACGCTCGCCCCCCTACAGTCGCGGGGTTTGAGGTGGATGACAATCTCCGACTGACAGCGAGTTGTGCCCGTCTTTGATTGTCAAGAACCGGCGTTCCATGATCCTTGGGTGCTGGGTCGTCCGGTCTTGTGATCGCCCGTGCGAGGCCGCTTGGGCCCTCGCTGGGTCAGTGGCAACTCGAGGTTGCGCGCGTACTCTGTTGGCTTGTTGCGCTTGAGTGTGTCTTCATCGATTGACTTCCCGGTGGTGCGGAAGTGACGAGACGCTTCGACGAGGAGCACTTGAGTGCTCGCCGGCATGCAACAGAAGACGGAGTCCGGCAACCGAAATGATGCGGCGCCCTTGCGATCCCACTTGGAGGATTCGCGTGGCCTCTTGCGGTCGTCCTTGGTGTCCTTCTGCTGGTAGCGACGGTTGCGCTTGGGAGAGTAGTGTCCCTCCGACTTTGTGAGGAGCGCATCATGTTGCATGAATGCCTCCCGGATTGCGGTAAAGGACTGTTCCGTGTGACGGAATCTGGACATCTCGCTCGTGAAGCGATCGTCCGTGATGTTGCGGAAGAACTTTGCAATCTTCTGTTGGTCTGTCATTTGCTTCCCGTTCTGCTCCATGACGCGGATGCATTTGGAGAAAGCACTGACGAATACTGGGAAGGGCTCGGATCCGTTGTAACGGAGCTCGGCAATCTTCTGTTCTTCTTCGACAATGGCTTCAGCTTTGTGTTCGGGTGACTCGTATGTTCGCACAAGTGCCTGGAACGCATCGTGTCCGTTGGGTTCGTGGGCTTCCACGATGAACGCTGCACACCCATCCGCCGTCTTCGTGTGCAGCACTGTGTACAGCTGCTGGTCGATCTCCGGCTTGAAGTGCGATGGTTTGTCAGCGCTGAGATATGCAGCGTATCTGGATGTGACCAGCTGGCGCTTGAATGCGATCTTTCAGTCATACCAGTTGCAGTTCATTCCAGTGAACTCAGGTGCTTCTGGCATGCTGACCTTGTCGAACTTCCATCCTGATGGAGTTCGCGGGGTCCGTGGTGATCGTGATGTGCGTGTCGCGCGGCTCGGAGAGCTGACGGTGATCTTGTGGCTTGTTGCAACTGCCATCTCCGTGGCTGCGGCTGCCTCTCTGATTGCGATTTCCGATCGGACTTGAGCGGCTGCGTTCGCAACTGGCGTGCTGACCTCTGGTGGCACGTAGTTGTTCGCGTCGTTGAACAGGTCAATTGCTGCCCAATCTGTGCGCGCAGTGATCGTGTTGGCTCTTGCGTACACGAAGATGCGGAGGATGTTGGTGATGCTGATTGCTGATAGCGTTGGCGAAATCGTCAATGCCGCCACGATGGTCGCGTCCGAGCTGCGGATCGCGCGATCGAGTCTCCCGAGCTTCTCGCCAAGGAACTCCATCTCTTCATCATCGAGCTGAACCAGCTCTTGGATGATCTTGTTGAAGGTGTTGATGTTGGTTGGACGGTCCATGGTGATAGCTCGAAAGGTGGTAAAAGGTGGTGTGGTGTTTGGTGTTGCTCAGTGTTGGTAAGCACGACTCTTAATCTGTCAAACAGTGCAAGTAACTACGAAAGACGTATTGGCCCGTTGTTTCGTGCCCTGGTCGGAGCTCTTGATGTTTATTTGTGAGTGCTGTCCGAAGACAGCCCCCGACCAGTATTTGACTAATAGGATTAGTAAAGAAGTAAGAAGTAAGGAATTCTGTGAGAATTGTCAGATCAACCAAGTGATGACCTGCCCGGCCCGCCCGCCCGAACGACAGTAGACGGCGATGTGGCATGCCGTGCGCTCGCAGCCCAGCAGCATCTGTTCCAGCTGCGTCGTGTCGGCGGTGGAGCCCATGTTCTCGATGAACGTGGCGTTGGGGATGCGGCCCTGGACCCATTCATCGGTGCGTCGCACATCGACGAGGACATCGAATTGGCCCATCTGCAAGCCATCGTACAGCTGTTGCGATGTCAGTTGGATTTGGGCATCGCAGACAGCGATTGCGGCGATCAGCAAGAGCAACGTGCGGATGGATGTGGTCGTCATGGTGCTGATTGTGTTGGCAAGATAAATGATCGTTGTGGCGCAACTGGGATTATGATCGTCAGGATGGCGTTGGCGTTGAGCTTCACTTTGCCGAAGAGTGAGTTGTTGTGTGGTACATTTCTCCGCATTGGCCTGTTCTGCACCGTACGAGGTCCAGATCGCAGTTGATGCACTCGCGATAACACTAGTTGTGGAGTTTTGGCCCCTTGTTGCCACTGGTTTGCTTGCTTTTGGGAGAAACGGCGATTGGATATTTAGAGCTATTTCGTGTTTGCTCTCGCTGATCCGTCTTCTACGTCACAGGGAACGGATTCCACGTCTGTTGGAAGGCTCCGCGCACGGAGAATCGGTAGTAGTCAACACTCTTTGTCGAAAGTGTTTCTGTTACTGTTACTGTTGTTGCTATTGATTGTTGGTGAGCGAGCGTGAGGTATGAGATGATCAAGATGCTCTTTTGATCCATCTCTTCCTTGCTCTCATTGCTTGGTGCAATCCTCTTGCACCTCCATGTACATTGCTCTCATGTTGCTCGTTGATGTTGACTTGATCATCAACCTCGTCGTTTCTCTCTCGTTGTCTCGTCGTTGTTCCATTCTCGGGTTTTGTTGAATCTGATGATTGATCGAATCTGATGGAATATTCACAACATATTTCATTCCTGTAGACCTGGTAGTTAAGATCTTGATGTGACGTCATGTGTGATGGATACTGTCGTATCCGCTGGTATCGCGGTATCCTGGCATTGTAGTATCGCGGTGTCTTCGTGGTACAGCGATGGTATCGCTGTGACGTCATAGTTTTGTGTCGTGATTCCGCCACCGAATAGTCTAGATGGCGGCAAGCAAGTGTGACTGATGCATACACATCCGAGTACACACATTCCGACACACGTCATGCAAAACGAGTCACAACAGAGGAAGAGACATCGTGTGGCTCTTCCTCCACAAGACAACGTGATGACTGTGCGAAGCAACGAGCACACACGATGCTACAGTGTGATCTTTGCCATCGCAGCAGCAGCAGCAGCGCAAGCAAGGGGCCAAACTGGGCCTTGTGTCCGCGACGTTGGAATCTGTAGGGACGATGTTTGGAAGAAAGGCTGCCGGCAATGATGCATCCAAGTCAGAGAAGGGTGGGGCAACTACGGACGCTCAATCGAACACCACCCCCACTGTGCTCAAAGCAGCAACGTCAACCGCAACCTCCGTCGACCAACGCAATGCCACGACGGCAGGCAGCGGAGCCACTTCAGTCAAATCCACACCCTCCACTCAACACGCCACAGCCAGCGGATGCTCGGCGGCGCCGAGCTCCGTCCGAGTCGGAGAGAACCAAGCCCGAAACAACCCTGCCATTGTGGCACTGTCCAGGAAAGAGGCGGAAGGTTCGGTATCTGTCATCCCTGCACCCACTTCGGTCAGAAAGATGCGTGGTAAGCAGGCGGTGGCGGCCTTCGGTGCAATTGCTGCCTCTCAGTCGATGCCAAAGTTCTACAACAATTCGCTTGGCAAGGAATCACCATCCAGGATTGGACAAAGAGTTGAGATTCAATGAGGGACAGACTATTACCGAACACGGTATCAACCCGATGGGAGAAATTCTTATTTTGGCGCGAAATCTTCCGACTTGATCGACCACCAAATCTTTTCTCCTCCTTTCTCTCCTCCATTCACGAATCCATCATGACTAAAACCTGACCGACCTGACTCACACCCCACCTGGGAACTATATGCTCTTCAGATCCTCCTTACTACAACATACCTCGATTCCTTCATGCTGATGACCACCACACTACCACCGTGGTCTCAACATGTATATCCAACCTGCTTCAACTCAAGCAATGGAATCCGAGGGTCAGCTTCAGCCACAGCCACTGCTTCATGACCGTCATCACTGATTGTCATGACCTACACTGCAGTGTAACTACATGTGCGGAGAGCAAAGTACTGTATTGATTGTCTACTCTGTTGCACTGAATCAAGTGCATCAGTGTGGGGTCTCGCCAAGTTGTGTGGCATCGTTTCTTCACCCTACTAACACCAATAAGCTAACTCATAATAACAGACAAGGATTAGCTACAAAGCACTCTACTACTCATCGTTACAAGTTATAACTCTTCAACCAGCACACCTCTCTTGAACTGCATCACACGGCTATCCCGAAGCCGGCAGATTCACGAGGCATTCTCCACCGATTCGCGACGCCTACGCACGAATCCTAACTGGTAGCTGCGAGTGGTTGCCAAATACTCTCTAATCAACTCCACCGAGCATCTTCCTCTGCCAACCGATCGCAAGAGTCTCACTGAGACGAAGCCAAAAGGCACAGCTCGCAGACCGAGCTTCCAACAAGGACCACGTCCTCACCGCATGCATCTGATCTGAGATCAGATCCCCACCGCTCGAAAACCGAGCCACTTAAGAGGACAAAGTCCCAGCTGAAGGTAAGCGATCCAAGGTCGAACCTCAGTAGCCTCTGCCAAAGCAAGCAATAACCGCACTCGCCAACCGAGTGCGAGCCTCTCCAAGCCTGCATCGAACTTCAGTGCACACCTTCCCAACGAAGTGAAGTCGAGCAAAGGCAAGAGAAGGCAAACAGATCGATCCACTCGAAGTCCGAAGACAATTCGAGAAGTCCCCGTCATCCATCATGGCGGAAGTGACAACCCCTGCCACGCTGGAAGAGCTGCAAGCGCAGCTCGAAGCGATCACGGTCGAGAACGCCCGCCTCACACAGGCGACGTTGGCGGCCGAAGCCGCTGCAGAAGCAGCAAACGCGGCTATAGCCACTGCCCAAGCAGCGGCGACAGCCACCACGACCCCAAGCCGTCCCGGACTCGAGCGCAGCCGCTCCGCTGGCGACACAAGAACCCGGACGGACCAGTCCTTCCTCAACGACAGCATCTTCGACATGGGAACTCCCATGCCCAAGAAGAGCAGAAAGTCAGAAGAGGATAGCGAAGACGACGACCACGACCTCTCTGGGAAACCAACCGTTCCCATCATGGGAGGTATCCTCAAGCAAGGACGCAACTGGGTGCCCTGGACCGCAGGCGCACCAAACGGACATCGGACGGGCCTCCAAGACGAGTCACACACCAGGTGGACCAACTCTCAACAACAGAGAATCCTCCATAACGGTGCTGACTCCACCAACCAGTCCAAGCGAGAGCAAGGACTCACCGACAAGTTCAAGAAAGGAGGGAACATCCAGCAGTTCATCCGCCTGGTGCGAAACCACATGGCAAGAACCGGACTCCTCACCATGGCGTACATCGCTGACGCCAACGTAGAGTCAGGGATGACTTGCGTCCTGGATTCACCAGCCGCCTTCACTCTTGAAGATGCCACCAAGCACTTCGAAGAGTTCCATCTGAAGTGGGATCACTACGACGTCCAGAACAACGAGACAGCCTCAGCGTTCTTCCGTGACAGTCTTGATCCAGTCCTCGAAGACCAGCTCATGAACCGAATTGAGCCGAAGTTTCACGATAACTTCATCACTCTCTTCGTTGAGTTCATGAACAGCAACTCGGCCAACTCCTTGGATGAACAAGACGCCCTCGCAGCCAAGATCCGCGAAGTCAACTGCAGACGTTTTCCAAACGAGAACGTTGGTCTCATGGCAGTCCACCTTCGTGCCCTTTGCAAGCGCCTCGATGACGCCGGTCGCTTCGACCTTCGTCTCCTCCGAACGATCCTCGATGCCTTCCTACAGGCTGGAGGACAGATCCGGTCTGGTGAACAGTACCGACGTCCTCTCTATGTGATGAAGGATGACCTTGAGGAAATCCTCATGCGTCTCCCCGTCTTCACGTACGAGTACGCTCGCCCCCAGCTTGCCGCAAAAGATCTCACATGGATGGCAATCTGCAACAAGGCCGAGTCGTCGTACGAAAACGAAGTGCGCGGAAATCGCTGGCATGCCATCAGGCGTACTAGAGATAGCAACGTGCCCAAGTACTCGTACGCCAACAACGTCGTCCAGAATCCAAGCGCTAACGTTCTCGAGCAACACAAGGGTTTCTCCAAGAACGATGGAAAAAGAAACAACTTCAAGAAGCCCAAGGAACGCGACGCCAAACGCAACGCCGGCCAGGGCTGGTCGTCCAAAGCTCCCAAGCCCGGTGAGCCACAACGCAAGCTTGTCAACGACAAGACGTTCATGTGGTGCGCCAAGTGCCGCCGCTGGCGTCTCTCGCACAACACCGAGAGCCACCAGGACAACTTCAAGTTCAAGGCGAAGGCAAAGGGCAAGAACGTTCCCAAACAGGACAACCTCTCCATTGACATGGCTGCATGGACATGCTTCACAGCCACCTCCAGTCAAGACGAAGACACTTGGTGGTCTCTCGTCTGGAACCTCTTTACCTCCTTCAACTACTTCAGTAGCATCGTTGGAATGGTTCTCCTCTTCGCCTCACTCCAAGTCATCACTATCGGAGTAGAGTATGGGTGGTACATCGCGGCAGCTAATGCCTGGATGCTAATCGCCGTAACTCTACTACTCCTCCACACGAACGTTCCACGAAGACCTGACTCAATCAACTCTGTTGACCTAGTCTACAACAAAGCACGAGTCAAGGAACGATACAAGCAAGTGCACAAACGCCCAACACACTTCAATGGAGCCGTGAAACGCAGTCTCTACGATCTCGTAATGGAAAGTCTCGACCCAGATGCACCCAAACCCGTGAACGTGTCGAGAGGAAACTCCCCACGAACAAAACGTGTGTGGCATCCCCAGGCTCGGACCAAATCCCGCAATCACAGATCAAAACGTCGTCACTGGAATCAATCGAAAAATTCCACTTATGGTAAAAACCAAACACTCACGACAGCAAAATTGCCCCGCCAGGAAGGTCGCACCTCATCCATCTCACGAAACCTCTGGAGCCTGTACCCAACTCGTGGAATCGACTTGATGTGTGATCGAAACCAAAAACAACAATGTGACAATGACATGCCCGCACTACTCACTCTGCAAGGTCTAGCCTCCTACTTCTCCAATCGCAACGCCTTCGCATCCCCAGCTAAAGCTGAGAGTTATCTCTCACCCGATGCTCCATTCGAACTCGTATGGGACAGCGGAGCATCAATTTCTGTGACAAATGACCTCAACGATTTCTGTTCTACTCCAAGTCCTCCACCAAGACCGACCTTTCTCAACGGATTCCTCAAGAAAATCCAAGTGAATGCGTTGGGAACCGTCGAATGGTATGTCCTTGATGTAACTGGAAGCCCTCGCAAATTGCGACTGCCTGCTTTCCATGTTCCCGAATCAAAGGTCAAGCTAATCAGCACTTCCAGTCTCCTCGAAGAGTATCAGGGCGAAACAATCGTGTTCGACAAGTCCTCCTGCAAACTCAGCGGAATCCTGGGAAACGACGATCGCAATGCAATCGTAGCGAACTACAAGAAGTCCACAAGGCTGCCAACATCAGTCGGCTACAGCGCCGACAACATCCATGACGTGCCAGCTGCACTAACGTCCATTGTCTCTACCGTGTCGGACCACAACGTGAACCTCACCCAACCGCAAAAGGAACTTCTTCGGTGGCACTATCGTCTCGGACACTTATCCTTCAGTCGAGTGAAGTTCCTGCTGCGTTCGGGTACGCTCACTGGGTCAGAATCGTCTAGAAAGATGCACACAGCTGCGGCAAGGGTCACAAGCCTTCCGCTCTGCGCCGCATGCCAATTCGGAAAGCTGCACCGTCGCCCTTCCCCAGGAATAACTCAACATGTCGTCTGTGACAAACAAGGAGTTTTGCGCACCGATCACTTGTTCCCAGGACAACAAGTATCAGTGGACCACTTCGTCGGTCGAACACCAGGACGCCTCTTCTCAGGACGAGGCAAAGGCGATCCAAACGAAATGTACAAAGGCGGAGCCATCTTCGTCGATCACGCATCAGGATACATCCATGTGGAACCTGTGGCAGCGCTAACCACGCACGCCACCCTCGAAGCCAAGGAACGGTTCGAATTGATGTGTCGTGATGTTGGAGTCCCCGTACGATCGTATCTATCCGATAACGCCACCACCTTCACCTCACCCGAATACTCCAAACACCTTGAGATATTCCATCAAGTCCATCGATTCGCAGGTGTCGGCGCACATCACCACAATGGAATCGCCGAGCGAAGCATTCGAACAATTGTCTCAATGGCCCGAACCATGATGATGCATCAAAGCATTCACTGGCCAACGATGTTTGACGCTCAACTGTGGCCAATGGCCGTCGTACACGCCGCGTACATCTATAATCGCGTGCCTAATCCCGCCACCGGCCTCACACCTTATGATGTTCTGTCACGCATCCGTCTTCCCCTCAAGCAACTTCATAACCTGCACGTATGGGGCAGTCCAGTCTATGTCCTTAACAAAGCACTGGCTGATGGACGCAAAATACCCCGATGGGAACCAAGAGGAGAAAGATACGTGAACATGGGTCTCTCTACGAAGCATGCCTCAACCGTACCTCTGGTCCTATCACCACGGACAGGTTCAATCACACCCCAGTTCCATGTTGTGTTCGATGACTGGTTCGCAACGATTGCTACCGACTTGAAGCAACTTCCAAGCTATCAATTGGAAGAATGGACTCGCATGTTCGGTGACACCACCTTTCAATATCCATTCGATGACGACGATGTGGAATCAATGGAGCAGGACGACATCTTCGCATCAGACACGCGAGACCACAACCGGTTACAACGCAACGACGATAATACTCCACCACCGATAACTGAGACGCGAAACCAACGAACCATCCGTGAAAGAGCGCCACAGGTATTGGCGAAAGAGTCGCAACCAACGACACAACAGATCCCGGATCTCATGAGTGAAACTCTCGCCCCTCCGATGCCAGCTTCAGAGGGAGCCAACAAGCAAATGTCTTCGACAGAGGGAGCTCCCGATGAGTCCCCGGTACCTGACCCTACTATAGAGTCACCGGACCAGCGAACACTTCAACCGCAATTGGACTCACCTCTCCGAGAGTCACCAATCTCGGGACCGGCAACTCCATTACCACCTTCAGATCCGACACTAACTGAAACCGGTTCCACGACACCAATCATGCCTAAGCTTGAACCAACGCCAGTAAGACCTCGAAGCACGAGAAATCGCAAACAACCAAAGCGATTCACGTACGCGCGTATGGGAGGCAAAGCAGCCTGGTTGGACGACGAGGACACCGATGATTACTACTTCTGCCCTGCAGTAGCTACCTTGGAAGAAATCGAACAGGCCACCACACCTAGGGAATTGCACCCCGATTCATCATCGATCATCAAATTCTCACAAGCTGTCGTCGATTGCCTACATACAATTGAACCTCTCCAACGCAAAGGCAGCGACTCTCTCTCCATCGATCTACACCAATTCAAGGTGGACGCCCACTACTTGTTGCGCAGACTTCGAGGTCGATTCAACACATTGAATCCACAGCCAACCAACGTCGTCCTTCCAACGTTTGCTCCAAAGCCGGCTGAAGCAGAAGAAGCAAGCATCAACATGGCCGACTGGTGGCAACCGGACCCCGACGACATGACCGAGGAAGGAGCGACTCCATTTCAGGAGACGTACAACAACTTCCACTCGGACATGGAGGACCACTTCGAGAAAGACCTCAACAGTGTCTTTCTCAACGAAGACCTCCTCCGACTGGCCACTGACCACGCCGTCGAGCAGTTCGTGGAGAAGCTGAGCACCTTTATCAGCACTGGCACGATGGAACCTCGCTTCGACGCTCTCGACTTCATGTCCAAGGCCAAATCAGGGCCATGGTACTACCAAGATCCCGAGCACTTGATGAACCAAGGGTACCTTCCACCCAAATCTGCGTACAGCGCAGAAGCGTTCGTCCAAAGGACTCGCTCCGTGTGGAACGCAATGATCGAAAATCATCACTACCGTCTCGCATTCGAGCTGCTCCGTCGCCAGGTGACGACGATCCGACCAGGACCCTGGCTACGCCCAAGCGAATATGAGATTGAGCAATTCGTCCAAGGCATGATTGAGTCGAACACGGCGCCACTCACTTCGGCCCCAGCGACCCGTTCTGCCAACCAAGGATCCATGCTCGATATCGACTCGTCATCCACACTCGAAATCAATCCGTCATTCATCCTTGACACAGCGAAGTGCATTCCATCAACTACATGGGCGAACATCGAGCAGCATGCCTACTCTGTCGCAATCATCGAGCCACAGAAGGATGCAACAAACTTCCCCACCTACGTCGATAATCGCATGATCAGCTACTTCGCCGCAGGTGGCGACTTGGATATCGCCGAACGCACTTCGGTGTACAAGGCATCCAACACCGACCCAGACACCCTCTCCTTCGACGAAGCCATTCGCGACGACAACAAGGACGAGTGGATGCAAGCCGCCGAAAAGGAGATTCGAGATCTCACGGAAAAGGGCACGTGGGAGGAAGTGAAGAAGATCGACGTTGTCAACGATCGCATCTTTCCAGGAACCTGGGTCTTTCGCCGCAAGCGACTCCCCGACGGAACCATCAAGAAATACAAGGGACGCTGGTGTTGCCGTGTAGACCTCATGCATGAGGACGCCTCCACCTATGCACCAGTCGTCGCATGGTCATCCGTCCGCATCTTCCTCAGCACTTCCATCGTCATGGGCTGGACAACAACTTCCATCGACTTCACGAACGCTTTCGTGCAAGCATCCATCCACAAGCCCGTCTACCTTCATCTCCCTCGCGGATTCAAATCAACGAAGGGTCCCGACACCTGCCTCAAGCTCCGCAAGAGCCTGTACGGCTTGACGATTGCTCCTCGCCTCTGGTATGAACACCTTATCCGAGCTCTCACTACGATCGGCTTCAAGGCCTGCGACCAAGAGCAGTGCTTGTTCATCAAGCAAGACATCATGATCGTCCTCTACGTTGACGATGCGGGCATCGCCTCCAAGACTAAGCAAGCCGCCGACGACTTTATCAAGTCAATGCGTGACCTCGGCTTCGAGCTCACCCAAGAAGGAAGCTTCAACGAGTTCCTGGGAATCGAGCTCAGCCGTGACCCAAAAGCAGACACGGTCCATCTCCGCCAGCCAGGTTTGATCAAGAAGATCCTCGCCACAACGAAAATGGCAAACTGCAGTCCGTGCCCCGTACCAACTACACAGCTTGCACTTGGACAGTGCAAGGATGAGCCACCCATGAACGAACCATGGAACTACCGCTCCGTCGTCGGCATGTTGTTGTATCTCACGACCAATACTCGCCCAGACCTAGCGTTCGCAGTCTCCCAAGTCGCTCGCTTCGGAAGCGACCCTCGCCGCTCACACGCCAAGGCCATCAAGCGCATCATGCGCTACCTCAAGCACACTGAGGACAAGGGCACCATCGTGCGTCCCACCGGGCAGCTCGATCTCAAATGCTACGTGGATGCAGACTTCGCAGGGCTCTACGGACGAGAAGACAGCAAGGACCCCGTCTCCGTCAAGTCGCGCACCGGCTACCTAATCACATTGGGAGGGTGTCCCCTCATTTGGAAGTCCAAACTCCAAACTGAGATTGCTCTATCTACGATGGAGTCCGAGTACGCCGCTCTCTCTCTCGCAATGCGCACGCTGATTCCCATCCAACAGCTCATCCGCCAAGTCATCAACAACGCAGGGACCACCATGCCGCTGCATACCAACCTCCAGTGCACGGTTTTTGAGGACAACCAAGCTTGCATTTCCCTCGCCACCAATCATCAACCAACCGCGCGCACCAAACACTTTCTGACTAAGTGGCACTTCTTTTGGTACTGGGTCAAGGCAGGGTTCATCTACATCCAGCACATTGCAACACCGGAGCAACTGGCCGACATCTTCACCAAAGGATTGTCTATCGCAGTCTTCGAATACCTACGATTCAAGATCATGGGTTGGTGACAACCAACAACAAACAACAACAACGAAGGATGAAGTTTTCATCGATACCACAACTCCAATCACGACCCAACACTGAGAGGGAGAGTTGAGATTCAATGAGGGACAGACTATTACCGAACACGGTATCAACCCGATGGGAGAAATTCTTATTTTGGCGCGAAATCTTCCGACTTGATCGACCACCAAATCTTTTCTCCTCCTTTCTCTCCTCCATTCACGAATCCATCATGACTAAAACCTGACCGACCTGACTCACACCCCACCTGGGAACTATATGCTCTTCAGATCCTCCTTACTACAACATACCTCGATTCCTTCATGCTGATGACCACCACACTACCACCGTGGTCTCAACATGTATATCCAACCTGCTTCAACTCAAGCAATGGAATCCGAGGGTCAGCTTCAGCCACAGCCACTGCTTCATGACCGTCATCACTGATTGTCATGACCTACACTGCAGTGTAACTACATGTGCGGAGAGCAAAGTACTGTATTGATTGTCTACTCTGTTGCACTGAATCAAGTGCATCAGTGTGGGGTCTCGCCAAGTTGTGTGGCATCGTTTCTTCACCCTACTAACACCAATAAGCTAACTCATAATAACAGACAAGGATTAGCTACAAAGCACTCTACTACTCATCGTTACAAGTTATAACTCTTCAACCAGCACACCTCTCTTGAACTGCATCACACGGCTATCCCGAAGCCGGCAGATTCACGAGGCATTCTCCACCGATTCGCGACGCCTACGCACGAATCCTAACTCAAAGCAAGAATGCGAGCGCCGGAACCGAAAAGAGCACCATCTGAAGCATTCACAGCAATCATGATGGTCAGACCACATCCATGGACGTCATGGATCGCGTCTCCAACCAGCGACATGACAACAGCATGATGCAGGTCCGAATCGCGTCGCCAACAGCCTCTGCAACAGGCATCGATCTTCCAGCGGGAGCATACGTTGCGAACCGTGTGCTTGCTCCAAATAAGCGGTAACCGGCCCAAACAGCGCGTTCCGCATCCTTGTCTTCTGGGTCCGAGGCCGACCAGCAGTCGAACGATCAACAGCAGGCCAAGAAATTGGCACGAAATGCCGAACCCCCACCTGTGACCATGACGCAAGCTACCGACAGCGGAGAACAGACCGACAACATCGAAGTGCGGGCCGTTTCGGTCATAGATGAAGGATCGCAAAAGTCGGTCCGCTTCAACGAATCAGACTCGTCCAGCACGCAACAATTCCACCAACACCGCCGACCAAGCGTGATCACAGGAGCCAGCTCGTCACACAGGCCTACATGGTGCAACGACACATTGTCAAGCGGATCGGTATACTACGACGATTCGACGTACTCGAACGGAGAGTCACGCTCCAACCGTTCCAATGGCAGCACCAGCGACGGTCATTTCATTTCTGGGGCCGTGGTCGGAGCAGCCGCAGTTGGCGCTGCAGCGGCTGTGGCAGCAGCAGCTGCATCATCTTCCAACACATGCGATAGATCATCATCCGTCGGTGGAACAGCAACGGAAATAGCGCAGAACGCCGGTGGCAGCAAGCAGTCGCGTCCGTCGGCAGAGAGCAGCGCAAGTGGAACATTCAGCCTGGCATCCAGCGATGTCTACACGAATCGTTCCGAAGGTGTCAAGAATGGCAAGGTCCGTGCCGTTGACCTCTCTTCTTCAACATCATCTGACTACGAGGCGAAGATTGCAGCAATGATTCACTCGCAGATGCAGAGTGAAGGCATCGAACGTCTCGCAGAGACCAGCAGGCCTCCTCCGGCTCCTCTCAAAGACATCATGGACCTTGCTGTGGCCAAACTGGCTGCTGGTAGTTCATACGAAACCAGCAACAAGGACGAATCTGCCAGCAAGGACGCGTGTCAACCGGGATCTGAAGAGCAAGAACTGATCGCCGGTGCAGCCAACCCAGTGATAGTTGGCCACCTCGTGGAAACCGTACGTTCATCCAATGACATCCCAGTCGTCCAGGGCATGGAAGTTCTCATATCTGTGCGAGGAACGAACAGCGGTCAATTCACAGCCTCCGAATTCACCTCTCCAAGAATGAATGGTCGGTGAGATCTGGTGCAGCTTCCACCAGGAAGTTGTCTTCCAGCTCTGCGGACAACGAACGCCCTTTGTCGTTCAATGAATCCGTCTTGAACAGCCTGTTGGACTCTGACTCGGAAAAGGTTGGGGCGCTGGTTGGGCACCAAGACCAATCGGGCCCATCCACAACGCAGAGCGATCGCAGCTTCGGGAAAGATGACAACAGCAACAAGGACGACGACGCCAACGCATTGACAACCACTGCAGCTATTGGCGTGGCCGCAGCAGTCGTTACGGCGGCATCTATGGCAGCTGCAGCCAAAACCACGACCACAGCCAAAGTTGCAGCTGACGGCAGCCCTGCAGTCAGCGTGGTGACGAGCGCAAGCGCCAACTCGAATCCTGTCGATAGTAGCTGCACCGACAACGCGTCGGCGGCCTCAACAAACGATGTTGCCGACGCCGCTCAAGATGCATCGGCAACTGTTTCGACTGGTCACATCGAGCGTAACTCATCCCACAAGTCGATCAGCTCAGCGAAGTCGTCATTGGACAATGTCACCAAGAACGTCCCGACTGGAGTAGCCGCAGGTGCAGCAGTTGTCCTTGGGGTTGGCGCAGCGACCATGACCAAGTTGTTGATGAATGCAGAAAAGGATTGCGACAATGCTGATGTTGGTGGTGCTCCGGCTGAACATGACCCAATTGATGCCACCGACCACGGAAGCCATGGCGGTGCGTCACCTGGGAATTATTCCATCGAGCAAAAAACCCCAGCAGAGAGCGCCTCCCGCTCGCGAAATGTGGAAGAGATCATTGTGCTCGACGACGAAGACGACCACTGCTCCGGTGACAACGAGGGTGACGATGATCACCAGCAGATTCGACCATCGCAGAGTCATTCCGATGGCGTCATCGTTATCAGCGACTCCATGGAGGGGCAGCATTCGTACGGGGATCCATGGATTGGTGACGGAGACGACGCCCTTGCATCACGCGATTCAGCACAGAGCATTGGCACCGACAAGTCTACCACCAACCCAGCTGGTGCAGCTCCAGTCATCAACCTCGTGAACTACGACAGCACGAGCTTCGAAGTGTACGACGGTGAGAGCGGCGATGTCATTGTGTGCCATGAGATGGATCCCTATGAAGTCGTGGACAACCCGGCCCAATCCGCGACGGCCGCAGCCACAAGCTCACAGGCAAAACAACGTGCAGTGGTGTCTGAGGAGAGCAAAGGTCAGCAGAAGGCGGGCATCGCCTCATCACAGCTGTTGGCCCCAGCTGTTGCATCGTTGGCCACCATTGGGGTTCTCAGCACCATGGGACGTGCAAGAGACAACGCACAAACGAAAGAAGCCGATGCCAGCACCAAGAAGTCTTCACAAACAACCATCATTTCGGAGACGGCATCTGCATCTGCGGTGCCCACTCCGCAAGACGAGACCAGCGCAAAGACTCGATCATGTTCAGCACAAGATGATCCCAGTGAGGTAATGGGGTCTTCGTCAACACGCGATGGCAGCGAAGAGATGGACCCTTCTGCAGCGACGGAGCAAAGCATCCAATCAACACAAACAGGACAGGAGGCCAAGCGGAACGAATGTGAACATGATGGCAAGGAGGACGCGACAATCAACGAAGAGGCGTCCAATGGCGACGCACCCCGAAGAGAGGAAGTCCAATCTGCTCCATCTAGCAAGCCCAAAGCAGTACATGGAGTAGTGGACTGTGCTCTTAGTGTACGAGTACGTAACATATTATAGGAGCTGCACTAACACATCACAACATAGCATAGTAAAGCATACGAGCATTGTATGGTGTGTATTCGTTGCGCTCTGCTCTATTCTACTCTGCTCCAATACATGACAATCGTGCTAGTGGCAGTGCCGTCGGCAGGGCACGAGCAGAGATGAATGATCAGAGGATGCATCGTTGGTGCTCCAGTGACGAGTACAGACGCGTGGACTTGACGGCAGCAAAGATCGCGAGGATTGCACATGTGTGATGAAAAGGAAGTGGAGTACTAGCATGGTACGATGTGGTACAGATGTACAAGTGCGGTACCAACAAAGAGGAGCCTTTGCCATTCGATTGGTTTGTGCAACGCACACCGATTGTGCTGGCGCCCCGATCGACGCAGTTGAGGCCTTGGAGCGTTTTGTGTGTGGTTCGGCTGGAATTTTTCCGACCAGAGCGGCACGACACAACATGATGGCTCCACAACGCACACCATTCACAACACAAAAATAACGGTCCGCGTCACACAATTCACACCACTCGTCACAAAACACAAAACAAACATCACACACCACACCACACCACACACCACACCACACAATCCTCCATGCCATCAAACAGACGATGTGCACACAGGCACTCCAATCACAGGTGTGCCTATAACATATAATCACTACTACTACGATTTGCAGTTACATCTCTGCTGTGTTGGTATCCTGCTCTGCTTTGCTGTGATGCTCGTCCTTGCCAGCGAACATGGCCACTTCGAATGCGTTCATGGTGGGTGCTGCCTTGGTGTTGCTGTTGTTGTTGTTGCAAGGCTCAATGATCTTGGCTTTGCTCTTGCTGGGTTGCTTCTTTCTCTTCTTGCCTTTATTCTGTTGTTCAGTCTCATTGTTGCACTTGATGGTCTCAACGATTTGCTTCTCCAGCAACGGAATGAGGCTGCTGGTTGTTGGCAGGTTCGTTTTCAGGCACTGCAGTCCACTGACAGCCATCACCTTAAGTGCATCATTGTACATACCTTCGATGTTGGGCTTGGTGTATTTGAAGCCAGCTGATTTGCCTTTGTTGCCTGTTGCAGTTGGTTTCTTGGTGGTCGTGTTGGATGTGTCATCCTTTTCCAACGCGAAGTCTATGTGAGACACGGTAACGCCGATCTCGTTGCCCTCCTTGTCGAATTCAGTGGACGTTGATTTCCGCACGTTCATGTGCAGTCCCTTGTTCTCCGTCACAAATTCGTCACCTCCTTTTGCAGCACAAATTGCGTAGGCGATCTGATGGTGGTGAACATACGCGCTAGCCACCTTGTCCAGCCCAAATTGCTTCCAACAGGTTCCACAGGCCTTCCACAATGCCTCAGTGGTAAGCAATCGGCTTCCGTGGTGCTCACCTTGATATGCTGACACGTGTTTCGACATCGCTGGGAATATCGCATCGTCTTTCACATTCGTGATGGGAGAATTTGGTGGTTGCAGTCGTAAGTGCCATCCGCGACTGTCGAACTCCTCATTGATGAATCTAAGTAGTTCCGTGTCTCTGTGTGGCCCCGCGCCATCCATCTGGTACCGAATCACCACGTTCTTGCCCGTTTCAGCCTTGATTTTGCTGGTGAGCGAATCCAGTGCGGGGATTTCTTTTTCGCGGAAGAATTTCTTGAGGCTATACTTCGGCTTGGGCTTATCAGGCGCACCAACTGATTCCTTGCTGCCTGTGATCTCCAATGCTTGGAAGTACAGTTTACCCTTCACACGAGATATTTTCATGGGATCAGGAAGGTGCTTGTACTCCGTTGGCGAGACCCAAGTTCGCTTGTACGTAGTCTTTTGCGCTGGAGCATTGCGCCCAACACGCTCGAAGTTCACCTGATATGCCTTTCCTCCTCGCTCAAAGCGGTTGTCTGTTGGGGCAAATGCTGTTGATGCAATTACCATGGTCTTGTCAATGTGGCACTTGTGGTGCACAGCATGGTCAACAGGCTTAACTCCCATCTGGGGCACATGTTTGAGATGCTTGCGAGCGACAATAGAGTAGAACCACTTTTCGTCCATGTGGACAAGGACAACTTGCGTATTCTCGAACAGCTTCGCTGATTCCCAGAACACACAGAAGTCCTTGGCCCAGATGTCGCGCTTTGATGTAGTGGTGCCATTGATCATAGGGAGTATTCTTGTAGAACGGTACTCGCTGCCTTCCAATTCCATGACAAAGTTGCAAATACACTTCGGACCAACGATTTGCGGGTTTCCGCTGCCTGCCAGTTTCCAAGCAATTCCGTCCCACGAGATTGCGCCATTGCACCGTCGCAACACATCCTGGAGCTCAAATTGCAGGAAGGGACCACGCTCCAACCACATATCAGCCAGTGCTTTTGCGGATGCCAGCTCTTGAGGCGAAGCAGAGGCATAGGCAGAAGCGATTTTGTTGTTCTTGAACTGTTGGTCTGGATGTTTAAGACGTAGTTGTTTCGCAAAGGCTGCACGCTGTGTGAAGTACTGTCGTTGTTTGGTGGGGCAGGTGAAGATGCTGCTGCCTGCGTCACTTCGCTTCTTGCATTCGAGCGTCTCTGTTTGGAATTTCACAATGTTGCGTCTCACTGTGGTGCGGTCGATACCCCATGCATGGGCGATCAACTCTGCATGTGCTGGAATCCCACCCAAATTGAAATAGAGAACAATGTAGTTCCGATTGTCTTCCTTGTCAAGGCGTTTGCGAGGAATACCAGGCTTAGCGATACTACGCCCTCCATCCTTTCACAACCATCCTTTTGTTTTCGCGCCTCTCTTCATCTGCTTCGTGAGCTGGGCGATTGCTGTTGCTTTCTGACGCCGCGAGACCTCGAGAAAAGCTGCGATTTTGGCTTCTTGCGATTCCATGGTAGTTGGGGATGGTGTGGGGGGCTCAGCCTTGTTGTTGGCACGCGTGGCAGCGACAGAGTGATGCTGGGGAGAAAGGAGGGAAGGCTTAGCAAGGCCACCAGCAGTGCGAGTCCGCGCGAAGGTAACGAGGCTGTGTGGTGCGCACAGATCCTCACGAACAACATACATGTCAGGAATCGAGGGTACGACTATGTCGTGATATCCTAGATTGCCGCACCTCCCATAATACCAAAAATAGACTAGTCAATCTACCAAAGTCGGACACACTCCCAAGTCGATTGTGAGCCATCCTCGTCTGTGTGTCAAGAGTATGACGGACAACGGACAGACGAATGACATGATGTGTTCGTGATGACTAACGGACAAAGATGGCGAACCTTGGATGTAAAAGAGAGACTGGAACACCGAAGTGTTCTTGAACACGAAAGTGGACCAGTGGACCAAACATCTATGGAGAAGCGCTAACAACGATTAGTCGCTCGGAACTCAGAACATGATCGTGTGAATGACGGAGAACCGCGAAGGAGAACAAAGCGCGGATCAGAACATCATCGAAGGATTGGACTGATCGTGCTAGAACTTGATGTTCTGACCCAAGTGTGATCATTGGTGAACATGTGAGAAAAGTGAATGAACAACGCGAAAGAGTGCACTGAATGAGTGATTGATGTCGGATCGGAAGAGAGTGAAACTTGACATCAGCATGCATGTACTGCAGGAGTGTAGAAGGGAATCACCATGGATGAACATGATGAAATACACCTGGAATGCATGATGAGATGTGCATGATGAACAAGCTTTGCAATGATGAATACAAGAGCAACTACAGGGTGCTACTGCTATTATCATGGGCAATGGATTTGAAGATGCAAGAAATGAAGAGGATGTTCTCACAGTTCCAACAATGCAACAACAGGAATAGGTAACTAGAGACTACAACTAGAGACTGGGTTACCCCGGATTTCCAACAAGTATCCAACGGAATGTCGAAGTCGAGCTGCTTTCCCAATTTCTTGGGCGTTTCAGTTTGCACCACGTCTTGTTCGGATGGTGTCACCATGTCTTCTGGTAGGAAGTAGTACGTGCTCCAACCATCCGCATCGGCACTCGCATCCTCTGGACTGCTGGTGCGGCTTGGATGGAATGGAAAGGATGACGGACCCAGAAGGTAGACTGGGGAGCCGTTCTTCGTCGTGTACCCCGAGTACATGCGATCCTTGTGCCACGGCGATGAGCAGTAGGACAAGAATGCGGTGCGTTTCTGTTCCTGCGTCGCCAACTGCTGCGTGGCAAGCGGCATGACCGATTCGGGCAGACGGCCAATGACGGCCTTGGGCTGCGTTTGCGGAACCGTGCGCAGCTTCCATGGGACAGTCTCGCTGTCGTCAACGTGCTGCAGCTGAATTTGGTATCCTGCCGTGGCCAGGTCGTCATGCGATTTCCACGTCGCCCAATCCGGCTTGATAATCAGCAATTACACACAGGACAAGAGGGGAGCACCAAACACTGCACTTACGACGCCGCCTGGGTGATCAATCCAATAGGTGAAGTTGGAGATGTTTGGTGTATTTGGTTGTTGCTAAGTTAGTGTGTCAATTGATGATTGAGTGTGGATTATGAGATGATGATCTCCTATTTCTAATGATGGTGCCTATTGCACGGTTGCTAACGTGCTGCTCGATTACCTCGTGGTTTCTCTCGCAGTCTTTTCTAAAACATTGCCCAAGATGGCATGTTGATTTACACGATATCTCGTGTTATCTCCACCTTTGGTCTTTCTTCATCTCTGTCTGATCTTGTCTGGTCTTGGTCTCTGTTTGATCACATATGGATCGATCCGTCTACGTCGACAAGGTGCATGCATCACCTCTGACGATGTTGTTCTGGATCCTAAATGTTGTTGCCACGTGCTCAATGATGCACTCGGCATGGCTAGACAGGTCAGCGTACCATGACTAAAACATAATCTCGATTCCGAGGATCACAATGACCGATCCTCTGACGTCATTGATGATGTCAGTGCCTACGTCAGGTTCGATGACTGTAGTGACTGAATCTGAATCGTGTATCAAGACTCATCCGACTATACTCTCAAATCGAGTCGAATCAGAAAATATTGAATCACATTTCAGTCTTGGGAGATGGGTACCTAATTTCGATCTAGATGTTGATACTCCCCTATGGTCGGGAGTCTTGTTCATCCACCCAGAGTCTCTCCTTTCCAGAATAGAAGTGGCCTCACTAACGGCCAGTACTTCGCCCATGGAAGGAACTTGGTCATGACGTCGGCTACGTTTTCCGTTCCGTCTATCTTGCAGAAATGCAGGATCTTCGCAGCTACTGCGGCACGCACGCGATGGTACGCCAATGCGTTGTGTCGTTTGGACAACACACTGTTGGGAATGGTGGAGGAAGTGATCACGCTCTGGTTGTCTCCGAACATCCAGGCGGGTCCGTCCAGCGGAATTCCCATCGCACGAAGAGTAAGGCGCATGGCAATCACTTGTTCTGTTGCCTGTCTTGCCGCGACGAATTCCGATCCGTAGGTTGCAGTCTCGACGGTGGTCTGGCGCTTGCTGAACCATTCGATGGGTGTCTGGTTGAGCAGATGGAGAACACCAGTTGCAGATTTGCCTGTCACTTTGCAGTGCATGAGATTGGCATCTACAAACGTCGTCATTCGAACTGCCTTGCCTTTGGGTGTTGGATCGTCGTCTGCGGTCTCCTCTTCGGCGTCACCATATACAGAGTACATCCATTCATGGTCAGGAACCTTGTAGAAGCGCTCGTGATCTGGAATTCCCGTTCTGAACCTGATGGCGGCATCAGAACGCTTTCGGAGGTATCCATACACACGTTTGGCGCGGTCCATGTGACCAATCCTGGGTTGGGCTCTGAATCTAGACAAAGTCATCACAGCTGCAGCAATATCAAACCGTCCCAATGTGATGCACCATTGAAGGGCGCCGATGAGTGATTGGAATTGTCTTGTCTCTACAGGGTTTAGTTCGCGTGATGTGTCTAGCTCTGGGGCGTCGTTGTGTTCCATGGGACTGGTGTAGGTCCGTGGAAGCTCCCCATGCACCTGTTCGTAATTCGCCAGCATCCGTTTGATGTAAGATTGCGGGCTCATAGTCAGGGTTCCGTCTTTGTCTCGGTCGAAGTCTGCGCCAAGGTGATACTTGATTGGTCCTACACCTTTCAACTTGTACTTGTACTTGTTGATGAGCGTGTCGAAGAATGACTGTGGGTCTTCCATGACGGCCATCAGATCATCTACGTACACACAGATGTATTCCCAGCATCTACCAGCATCCCTCATCCACACATCCGGGTCAGCTTTGCACTGAAAGAACTTCATGTCACGGAGTGTGTCGGCCAGAGACTCGTGGAATCGAGCGCCGGATGTGCGTAGTCCGTAGAGCGCTTTCACGATGATCATCATGTGACCAGCAAACTCTTGGAACTCAGGACCAGCTATGAAACAGATCTTTTCTTTTGTGTATGCTTCTAGATAGGCATTACCAATATCACCCACCATGGGCTTGAGGTTGTTGAGTTCTGCTGCAAGCAGTGCAATCCTGAATGATCTGAGATTGACTACTCCTGCATATGCCATATCCTTGCATGGATCCGTTAGGTGGCCTCCTGCTACGCATCTTGCCTTGTGCCGAAGATCGTGCTTCACGTCGTACACCCAGAGGAGCTTGATCTGCTTGTATCCGTCTGGTTTCCGAGCGTTCTTTCCGAGATCCTTGAACGTGCCATACTCGTGGAGCTGATCCATTTCCTTTCTCTCAGCGTCTACCCACTTGGAGTTGCCGTTCTTCTCGTCAAGTTGGCGTGCTTCTTTTCCGTTCCGTGGAACCTGAACGCCAAACTTGAAGATGGGACCTTGTGCACGAGCTTTGCGTTTACTAGCATTGATGAGACGATTGAGTTTCTTCTTTCTCTTTGCTAGTTTACGGAATCGCTTCCAGCCAGGTAGACCGAGGAGGTTGTTGTCTGCGGCGTACTTTGCACAGGATACAGGGTCGTCTTTGGCGATCACATCCAGTGGTTCCATGGTCACACTGCCATCCTCCCATTGTACCTTTACGTTGTAGGAGGAGCCGTTGTACTTGATGTGACTGGAGTGGAATGGACCTTCATGACCGGTGATGGCTTTGAAAACGCACATCTCCCCGTCGCCGATCTCCTGTTCGTGCTGCTGTTCAATGATGTCAGCTAAATCCGTGTACGCGATGAGTTCTTCGGTGTCGTCGTCGCCGTATGCGATGAGCATCTTGATGTTGTCATGGTTAGCTGCGTCACCGTCCTTGATCTTGCGGATTACGCGAGCTCTCCACTTGAGACCATCCTGTTGATGGGGAAAGGTCAATCCGAGCAGCTCATCAGGACTGAACTTGGGGACTTTGACTACACCTGGATCTGATTCTCCATGTGATGTGGCTACCAGGTCAGATAGTGCATGCACAACGGGTTGTCTAGCTTTAGGTGTGCTGTCACTGTCGAGATCTTCTGGATTTTCGGTTTCGCTAGCTTCGTCACCCACGTTACCATCCTCCCCAGAATCAGGCAGGGGGTAGTCGGCCCGTAGGTTTCGCGCGTCATCAGACACACGTCGGATGCTTGAGCGTGGCAACAGCCGTTGCGTTGCGTCATCCAGTACCCAGAACGTCAGTTCGTCACCCTTGTGCTCGCACGGTCCAGCCCAGCGTCCACGCCGTTCCTGCGTGGTGCCAGGGAAGGCAGCGTTCCCAACCTTGTAGTATACCGGCTCCCACCAGTGGAAGTTGAGATACTTGCTCACGTCGGGACGTTGGCCTGTGGCGGCTTGGATGGGCGTGATGTGACCGGCCGTGGACTGCGATAGATGGTTGAACAGTCCCACGACATACAAGGTGCAGATGAGCCAGAACCTGGCAGGAGTGCCAGTTCTGTCCATGACGCCGTTGGCGGTGCGCTTGATATCCTGGATTCGTCGCTCGACAGGATTCTGATGTTGGTGGTGTGGTTCGGACTGGTGGTCTGCGATGCAGTACTGCCGGAGGATGTCCTTCATCTTGCCTCCGATCTGCGCCGTGGCGTTGTCGGACATCAACACGTCCATGGCACCATGCTCCCGAATGAAGTCTTGCACAACATGGGGAACATGGGATTCGCTTGCCAGAGGGTACGCCGCTGTGAGGCGCGTGTTGGATCCTACAAACACCTGCACCATGGTACACCCACCATGTCCGGGGACTCCATCATGATGAGCAGGCGTGTCAGAGAACAACGTGTCCATGGAAACAACATCGTGTAGTCGGTCGACATTGGCTGCGGGGAATCTAGACTTATAGTGTTTACGCATGGGACAACGCTCAGACATGCGGTACCACTGGGTAGTACATGCAAGAGTGTCACGCACGCGGTCTGCTGGAATCCACCCGAAGTACGGCCGTAGCGCATGGAAGTGAGGCGCTTTACCCACGATGTTGCGTGGTCCGGCCTTGGTTGCCTTCTCCCCATCCCCGAGCGTAGCAGCGGATTGAACGTACTGAACGCACTTGGAGATGGTGATGTCGATGTCGTTGTCGTCATCCTCGCCGCGTTCGGTTGCGGGGATGTTGTCCAGATCAGCCTCCCCGTCCAGGACAGATGGGTCCCACTCTTGGTCAGAGGTAAAGAACACGTGTGGCAGATCGTCTAGCTCTGCTTGAGTTGGCTTGTGCATGTCCATGTATGCGAGGCCTTGACGCACGGTGAGCGGGATGATGAATCCGTCTGGCGTGACGATGGTCTGCCGACCGCCAGGGAGACCCTTGGGTCTATCGTTGACATCCAATCCAAACGCCGCGAGTTGGTTGGCAGAATGGATGGTGCGTCCTCTCCCGTAGTTGGCGTATTGATGGAACCAACCGATCACCGGTCCTGAGGTGGTCTGGATGACAGCGGTGGCCGTGACCAGCGCCAGATCCTTGATCTCTGCGTCACCAATTCCAGAAACATCAGCTCGGTTGGACGTGGACTCCATCACCAGCATGTCATCCCCAACGAGACCGCCGTTCGCACCTCCATCCACCAATGCGCCTTGCACAGTCACGTTCGCGTTGTTGAACTTGTACGATACGTTCGTGTGAGACAGGGTGTAGGTGCGACCGTCAATGACGAGGGTAGTCGGCGGGCTCCCGGACGCGCTAGACATGGCACTGGAAAGCATACGGTTGATTGCTGTTCCAGCGGTAGAACTAGACTCGTTATTGTTACTACCTTTGTCGTTGGTCTGGGTGTCCTGTTGGTCGTTCTGGTTGGATGTGGATCCACTGCGGTTGGTGTTGTTGGCGGAACGCCTAGGCTTGTCCTTCTTACCACGTCCAGACTTGGCTCGCCGGGCTTGGAGGAAGTCGCTGCGTTGCTTATCCGACAGCTTCTGGAACTCCTCACGCGGCAGCCGTTCTCGTGTCTCCTTGCTGTAGTCCTTGTTTGGCTTCCAGAGATTGGGTCCGTCGTCCTTATCCTTCCCACGTTGCTTGCGCTGGTCGGTGTTGTTGACCTGGCGCGGCGGCTTTGGCTTGTTGGCGTCGTGGCCATCGAGTTGGACAGCGTACGAACGGACGAGCTCAACGAGAGTATCGAACTCCATGGTGGTCGCGGTCTTACCGGGTGAGTAGGCCAGAATTGCGGTCTGCAGGTAGTCAGTCTGGAAGATAGACTGGTACAGAGCCTTGTCTGCCTCGATGGCGTTGGTCAACCACTCCTTCTTCGTCGCGTCGTCGATCGGATCATCACGCAATGCCTCAAGTTCGTGTACCTTGTGTTGCCACAGGTCCAGGAACTGCTCACGAGTCTTGCGCCACTGCTTGTCCAGCTTGAACTTGATGATCTCGTCTCGGATGCGTCGGATGGTGTTGACGGCAGTGGCACCGGTGGTGTACTCGCGAACCAGCATGCAGTAGACGGCTTGGCCGTCACAGATCGACTCATACGGCGTGACACACTTCCTACTCTTCGTGGTCTGCAGGTTGGATACAAACACGTTGAACAGGAAGGTGGACTGCACCTTGAAGAGCTCGGCTTGTTCATCGGACGGGACGTAGTCAGTATCGAGAACATTGGAGATGCCATGAGCAGCAGCGGTGGCACGCAGACGACGATGGAACGTAGCGAAGTACTTGTCATCAGACAACTTGGGATAGTCGCTAATGTTACGCTTGATGCTACGGTTGAAATCTGCGGCGAGGTCGCGTCCGGTCTTCTCCGTTGGTTCGGTCTTCGTCGGTTCGAAGGGGAATGCGCTGGTGGCTGCGTCAGGCATGGCGGTGGAGGATGCAGGCGACGGTGTGAACGTCCGGGCGACATACTCCATGTACGAAGCTTGGTTGAGTTCCCGCCATGTCTCTACGGTGGGATTAGGTTGAACACTGAACCAGCCAATGGCATTTATGAATTTCCGGATTGCTACCTTAGGCAGTTGGGCTACGTGGTCGGGTTGTGGATCAGGCACCGGGATGGTGACGTCCATATCGAGCATGTCTTCGCGTTGGAGCGAAGCGAAATCCATGATGGTTCGGATCTCTTCGGTGTGCAAGATAAGCCACTCAGTAGACGAGTCGTCATATCCGAGAACGCTGAGGACGTGCGCCAGGGTGGTGTCGTTGATTGGGATAGGATCGGGCATCGTGTTGCTGGGTGTTGCGAGGAGGTGGTTGTTGGTCCGGATTTGTTGCTATTTTATTGGACGAGTATTTTCCCGCAGCTCCCAGGAAAGTGGTCACACTTGGAAATGACTGTGCCGTCCGCTGTGATGTCGAAGCGTTCGCTGGGATGTGACGGTGGATTTCTGCGCTTGTCGGAATTCGTCGGGAATGGAAGAGGTGCCGGATGCAAAGCGCCAGTGATGGCGAAGGCGTTACCGGTAGCACGTTGTCACGAGTGGACTGCGGTTAATCCGTGCGCGGTGTCTCGAATTGTGACTGACTGACGGATGGAAGGCCAGACGGGACCGTGTGAATTTCCCGATTGATGAATGCGAAGATGACCGTGCTTAACCCGAGGCGAAGTATGACCGATGGAAAAATGTCAACCAGGACCGTGTGAATTTCCCGTTTGGGTGATGTGTTGGCGCGCGACCCGAAGTCGGATGGATGACTGGAACGGCGAAGGAGTTGTGAGCCGGTGATGACGCGCCAGTGATTGTACGAACTGAAGGAATTCGTAGCCAATCAGAAGGTGGACTGAGCGCAAATGGGCGTTGTTGATGGAATTGTTGTCGGATTGTTAGTCTTGAAACGATGAAACGTCGCGGATGGATTGCGCGTTGGATGGCCCTGCCCGTTCGGATTTCGTCTCCCCGAACGCCGTATTCTTGCGCTTATTCAGCTGTGCTCCACCAGGATGTGGTGCACCTTTGGTTTCACCCAGTAGGACCTTCGATCCAATCCGTGCCTCCTTTGAGTGCCACGGATCAGCTTGCTATACGTCTTTTAGATCTGGCAGCAGCTTGCCCGATGTACCTGATGCTAACAGGATTTTGCACGCTAATGAGCGCGGTGCCCCCCAGGTGCCAGCAGTCGCTTTAATTCACCTGGTTCCACCACTCGCGTTTTCGTCCAGCGTATACCTGCCTTCCGGTGTCGTTAGACTCACTTGGTGATATTGCTATCAACACAATGCTAGCTTTACGGGTTGCATCCGCGGTATTCCTACCGATCACGTTTCTTCCCCAGTCAAGGGCAGACGCTAGTCTGGTTAGCAGTTATCTCTGCGTCCCTTTTGGACGTTAACCGATCGCAAGTACGGCTTAGACTTAGTGTTAACGACTGACCTGGTCGCGACAACTCACGGTGAGATTGCCGATAGGTTTCAGAGGGCCTTTACGCTCCAAGTTTTTACGTGTGTCTTGCTTCACGGGCTTTCACCTTTGTCGATGCTGACCAGGCCAAGTGTTTACGTGTGACTTGCTTCACGGGCTTTTACACCTTTGTCTTTTAGCTGACCAGCTATCGTAAGTAACGCAGTGGTGCGGAACTTGGTTTGTTGGGAAGAATTACTCCACTTGCGATATTCGCAACAGTGGGTGAGCCTTTCTGCACTTTGGCAGGGCGAAGCGGGTGTGGCGGCACGTAGCAATCTGCACACACGAGCAATTGGGTTCGTCGTCACGAACGCGTTGGGCCTTTCTTGGGCCGAAATCAAAAGGAAGGGGACAGCGTGATGTCACCAAGGCAGCACAGCACTTCAGAATTCGTTCATACGCTCCGATAGAGACTGCGACTGTTAATCTGATAATCAGCAATTACACACAGGACAAGAGGGGAGCACCAAACACTGCACTTACGACGCCGCCTGGGTGATCAATCCAATAGGTGAAGTTGGAGATGTTTGGTGTATTTGGTTGTTGCTAAGTTAGTGTGTCAATTGATGATTGAGTGTGGATTATGAGATGATGATCTCCTATTTCTAATGATGGTGCCTATTGCACGGTTGCTAACGTGCTGCTCGATTACCTCGTGGTTTCTCTCGCAGTCTTTTCTAAAACATTGCCCAAGATGGCATGTTGATTTACACGATATCTCGTGTTATCTCCACCTTTGGTCTTTCTTCATCTCTGTCTGATCTTGTCTGGTCTTGGTCTCTGTTTGATCACATATGGATCGATCCGTCTACGTCGACAAGGTGCATGCATCACCTCTGACGATGTTGTTCTGGATCCTAAATGTTGTTGCCACGTGCTCAATGATGCACTCGGCATGGCTAGACAGGTCAGCGTACCATGACTAAAACATAATCTCGATTCCGAGGATCACAATGACCGATCCTCTGACGTCATTGATGATGTCAGTGCCTACGTCAGGTTCGATGACTGTAGTGACTGAATCTGAATCGTGTATCAAGACTCATCCGACTATACTCTCAAATCGAGTCGAATCAGAAAATATTGAATCACATTTCAGTCTTGGGAGATGGGTACCTAATTTCGATCTAGATGTTGATACGGCTTGCAATCCACCATGCCAATGTACGCAAATCCATGAGCTTCTTCATCTGTCGTGCCATTCACATCCAACGACCACCCGCCCAGCCGCTCCTTCAGCATGCGCAGATCGTCATCATCCTCGCTCGCACAGGTCTTGCACACGCCATTCGCAATGACGATCTTGTTGGGTTTGAGGCGCGAGACGAAGTGCGCCAAGTCGTGCCACGTTTCAAATGCCTTGCATTGCAAGATGCAACCAAGCGGCGCATCATCGAGGACGACGACGGAGATGGCGATTTCCGTGTCGTCGTCGTTGGGTCTGTTGGCAAGTTCCGCTCACGGTAACCTACGATCGTGGAAGATGGTGTTGGTTGATAGTCGTCTGTTTGCTATTTCATTACTTGGCTACTCTGATGCTCTCGGTGTACGCCGTTCTCTTGCCCGATGCTCTCGGCGCTTCAATCTGTTTTGTAGATTCAGTCTCCGACTATGAGTTGGTACGCGAGATCCTCTCTCGTTCCTCTCTGTATTCTCTCTCTCTCTCTCTCTCAACATCGTGTGCTCATGCTACGCGATACTCCGTGTTCGATGCGTACTCCGCATTTGACACTCTGTTCATTCAGTACTGGTTCCTACTCCATGAGTACTTACCATTTGAAGTTCACCTTCAGTATCCATGGTCTTCATGGGTCATCGCATCTTCGCCTCCTGCTCTGACTTGGAGACAGCTGTCGACGTGGCGACATGTTGACATCCTGTCAACGTCAGTAGGCGTCCTTCTGCTCTCCAGATGTCACGTTCCATTGGTGATGCAGCAGCCTGTCAGATGATATCGTCATCTGAGGTTTAGTTGGGAAGTACCTCGAGATTCTCTTGGTACCATTGATGGATGGACGGACGATCTTCTGATTCTCCCAGAAATCGTTATTTGCAAATTTCCTCCAGAAATCTTGCCCCTTTTCGTGTGTTCCATTTCCCCTGTAATTCTGACGAATCACAGCATACTATCGACACGAGTGTAGTTATACCGTCCAAGTGCGTATGAGAGAATAACGGGTGAACGATGCACATATACACGTACATCTTGATATATACTCATATGTACATCTCGACACCCTTCCTGTGTGCATTCGGTCATTTGAATGTTCTCGATGTGTCAAGGTATGACTTCTCATGTTCACGTTGCAAGTCGGCCTTGATGTTCTTGGTGAATCCGTCGCTTGTGTTCTGCTCGGATTTGACGAAAATGATTTCGATGGTTTTGTTGATTACCATATTCCTCACGTAGTGATGGCGCACGTTGATGTGCCGCGATCGTTGGGATGTCGATGGGTTCTTGGCGATGAAGATCGCCCCGATGTTGTCCACGCGGACCTTGATCGGTGTCTTCACTGGGACGCCCACACTTTCGAGTAGCTGCATGACGAAGAAGATTTCCTTTGCCGCTTCGGAAAGGGCAACGTATTCTGCTTCGGATGAGCTGAGTGTGACGGCCTTCTGTGCTTTGGATCGCCAAAGGATTGGTACTTTGCACAGGTATAGGATGAACCCTCCTACGCTGATTCTTGTGTTCTTGTCTCCTGCATATTCGCTATCGCAGAAGAGCTCCATGTCCCAGCCGTCGTCGTCTGGACGTGCTGGATGGATCTTCAATCCATAGTCCTTTGTATCGATCACATACTTGATGATCCAATGCATCTCCTTCATTGCGGCCTTGGTGGGCCCGATCAATACCTTGGAGAGTTTCCTCACAGGGTTCGCGATATCTGGTCGCGAGTGCTTGATGAGGAAGAGTAGCATACCGACGCCTCGGCGGTATTCGGCATGTTCTTCTGGTCCGACCTTCTGCAGTCCGTTATCTTCGGATGGTCGTACGATGATTTGACCCGGGGTTCCCGGTGTCCCGTAGCGTTGCATCTTCTCAACCTTGGTTCCAAATTCTTCGATGAGGTGTCGGATGAGATGTGGTTGACGCAATGTCGCTCTAGTCTTGTCATGGTTCAGTTCGATGTTGCAACTGAGGTAGTCTCCGAGTCCGCGCTCGATTGTCACCTTGAATTTGCTGCCTTGGATGTCCTTCAGGAATGTCTCCAGTGCCTTGGAGTCTCCGCAACAGAAGCAATCGTCCACGTAGATGGCCACGATCATGCTTCCTTCGTTCGTCTTCCTGTAGAATAGGCACGGGTCTGCTGCGCTCTGTTCGAAGTTGATATTCTTGAGGGTCGATACCAACATCTTGAACCATTGCCTGGCGCTCTGCACAAGTCCGTAGATTGGCTTGTGTAGGGTCAGGGCTTCATCTGGTTGATGATCCATCCCGTTGGGACAGTTCATGTAGATCTCCTTGTCGAGGTCTCCATGTAGGAATGCCGTTACGACATCGACGAGTGCGCAGTCCATCTTCTTGATTAGCATGATCACCATCATGACCCGATAGGTCACGTCATGGATGACAGGTGAGTAGTGCTCTTGGAAGTCTACTCCTGCGACTTGTGAATAGCCACATGCAACGAGCCGTGCTCGATGTGTGCCGTCACGCTTCAGCTTGAAGACCCATTTGCACTTGCAGCATCTGCGGCCGCGTGGGATGGCGTCTCGTTTGATCTTGCTGTACACCTTGCGTGTATCCATGGAGTCGAACTCCTTCTTGATGGCTGCTCGATATCCCTTCCGATGGATGGGATCTGGGTGATTGAAGGCTCCGTCGAATGTTGTAGGTTCGATGTGCTTCTCTGGTTCCTTGTTCTCGTCCTGCATCGACAGTCCGATGTCGATCGCTGGTGATTCGGTAATGATTGCATTCATTCCGTATAGTCCAGTTGTGCTATGGTGAGCGATCTCGATCTCTTCATCTTCGTCTTCGATTTCTTCGTCATCTGTAGTTTCGTTGTTGGAATCCTCGATCATCTCGTCGCTGAGTTCATCACTCGCCTCATTGGATGATGGATCGCTCTCATAGCCTTCTTCCTTTCGACCTCGTTCGTTGAAGTCTGCGAGCTCACGCAGAGCTCTGGGAATACTCTTCCCTGCAGTTGACTTGGGATTGGCTTCTCCCTTCCTGCCTCGTGCTTTGTGACGTCGGATCCTCTCCTTTCTAGCTATGTCACGCTTGCTTGGTTTGCTCGGTGGAGGTCTGGATGGTGTGTCATGTGTAGACCTCGCTGGTGTATTCGGAGGGGTGACACCTGTCTCATCATCGGCTTCGTCGCCGGAGGGTAGGATTTCGTCATCCTCATGATTGGATTCGCTCCGATCCTTCTCGTTATTTCGGATTAGTTGAGTCACTACTCCGTCGTCCTCATTATCCTCATCATCGCTGTCTGATAGGATGTAGTATCTGTTGCTGTCAGCGAAAGATACTCTCTTTGCTTCCAATGTTTGACGCGTTGCCGTCCTTGGCGTTGCTCCCTTCCGTCCGATGGTTGTGAAGCCGTCTGCGTCCGTTGTTCCTGTTTCGTTGGATATGTTCGGTGCTGGTGCCCAGCCACGGAACTGTCCGTATGATTGGTTGAGCCACTTGATATCGCGTGAGCAGATGAGTGACTTGGTTGATGGTCTGTACATGTTGTAGACCCCTGATGCATGTTGGTGTGCATATCCAATGAACACCATCTCTTCTCCTCTATTCTTGAGCTTGGCGGTAGTCCCGCCGTAGGTAGTCTTCACAACACCCACCTCTCCAAACGTGCGGAGTGCATCCGCATATGGTGGATCGTTGCCGAAGAATTGTCGATGTGGTGACTCCTTCTGGTTCTTCGCTACGGTGATGTTGGCGATGGCGGTGGCAGTACTAGCAGCCGCTGCCCACAGGCCATGCCTATACTCTTCGTCGAGCTGTGCTCCGTTGAGCATGGAGCGGATCTTGGTGTAGAGGTACGCGAACTTGCGTTCCACTCTGCTGTTCTGTTGCGGCGTGTTCGATGCCGTGTATTCGAATTTCACGTTGAGTCCTGCATCGATGAAAATATCCTGCGTGGATTTGTTCTCTCCGCTGTTGTCACCTCGGAAGATGATCTGTTGGTCACCAGTCTGTGACTTGATCGTTTGAACGAATCGTTTGATGTACCCTGGTTGGTCACTCTTGTTCTTGAGAAAGAAACTCCAGCAGTGATCCGTGCAGTCGTCCACGATCAGGGTCCAGTAGCGTTTATCTCCGAAGCTTATGTGTTTAGTGTAACTAATGTCAATGAAGAGCCGTTCGCCGCGGCGAGTCGCTCTTGGAATGGTTGCCTTCGGAATATTCTTCACTCTTGCATTCGCAACCGCGCAGTCGCGACATACCGGCATCTCGCCGATAATCTTCCATCCATACTGAGCGGCCGTCCGCTTCATGGTCTCGAGTGGCGCGTGGCCGAGCATTCGGTGCAGATTCACCGCGCTGATCTCCTTGGATGGATTCTTGACGATGGCTGTGCAAGCCTTGTTGTCGTTTGTCGGCATGATGGGATGCATCTGCACTCCCGTGATGAATCCGTTGGATGTAGGGAAGACTCGATCGAATACGATCTTCGTTCCGGATCCGTTGATGATGTCCATCAGAATGCCGTTGTTACCAAGCTGGTAACCGTTGTACAGAGCCTTGTTCGTGGAGAAAAGGTTCACCGCCATCTTGGGTGTGTACTTCACATCATCGAGCCGGATGACGTGGCCAGTGTTGTCTCGCTGTTTGACCTTCAAGCGAATGGATCCCATTTTGGGAGAGTCCAGCTTCGTGCTGTCTCCCACTTGGACGAAGGACTTGATGTGCCGCACGTTGAAGAGAGCGGCGTCCGAGTCGACGATGTGACACGAAGCTCCGCTGTCAGCGAGCCAGGCGTCCTTGTTGACCTTGTCCTTGTATTTGGTGCTCAGCTCATGGAGTTACTCCACAGCTGCCGCAGCTATCTCGTCGTCGAAGCTGTCGTCGTCGTCGTCTTCGTGAACTCCATCTTCGTTGTATGGATGATGATGGTCTCCGTCATCCATGTCGTCGGGTAGTTGCGCGTAGTCCGATGGAATTGTGCTGTTTCGATGTGATCCTGTGACTGGATCGTACGGGTGGACGCGTGGTCGTTCGCGTAAGAGTACGCGCATACATCCTCCAAGGATGTAATGAAGATCCGTCTCTGGGATCGTCTCTGTCTCGGCTGCTTCCAGTATGCGATTGATCACAACCGAATTGGCGAGAATCTCTTCGATTGATCTGAAGTTCTCGGATAGGATCGATCCCATCATGTTCACCCATATTGGTCTCAGCACTCCTTGTGCGACTCCTGGGAACAGTTTCACCCCTGCTTCCATCACAGTATCGAAGATGAGTTGCTTCTGGATTACCAATGCTGTTTCCGTTCCATACGGAATGGTGTCATGACAATGAAGGTAGTTTGATTTGTTGGGATTCCCAATCGGTGGGAAGTCGATGTCTCTTGGATAGACGACACGCTCGTTTGGATTGAAGCTGTCGTCCGGATGATCTTCGGTTTCGTCGCTGTCATCTTCGTCGAAGATACCCGATCTGTTGTTCCCCGCCGCTGGGGGAGGCGGTGCTGCGCCGCCGTTTGTCTCGTCTCGGCCTCTATCATTGTCGTTGATCTCGTCGTCGGCCTCTTCGCTCATGGCCTCTTCGATGTCACTATCGTTGACCTCGTTGCCCATCTCGGCTCCGTCGCCGTATGGACCGATCAGGTTGTGCGCGTTGAAGCAGCATTCGTAGCTCACTTCGCATCTTGGATCCACCTCATGGATGATTGGCTCCTCGCTGAGCCACTCCGGGATGATCTCATCATCCTGCACTTCGTCGTCACTCCCGACGTATTCGAAGTTATCGAAGAAGGAGTCTTCGATGTAGTTGTCGGACACCAACATGCAGAGCGGCATGTCTTTTGCTGAGAGTACCATCTCGTGCCCGCTCTTGTCGTGTCCTTCCGTTGCTGTGTTGGCCTGTTCGTTGGCCTTCTTGTTCTCGTTGAACTTCTTCTTTCGGCACTCCGCCTCGCGGTGTCCGAAGATGCCACAGTAGTTGCACTTCCCGTTGAAGCCGCTTCCTTTGTTGCAGTTGTTGTTGCGCTTTCCGTTCATCTTGTTGTTGTTGTTGTTGTTGTTTTTCTTGTTGTTCGATTTCTTGCGTTCTGGGCAATCGGCGGATCTGTGACCATACACACCACAGTTGTGGCAGGTACCCTTGAAGTTACCGGTACTTGTGAAACCGGTGTCGTTGCTCTTCGTGTTACTATCTTGGAAGTCGTCGACGTATGCTTTGCCTCCTCTGTGCGTGGCGTATGCAGTGCGGAGTACTCCTCTGATCGTGTTGATGGTAACCAGTTCCGGATTGAACGTGAGTTGGTGATGGAAGTTCACGATGTGAGTTCTGTATTCATTGCTCACCGTGCTGAGGATTTGCATGATCATTTCCTCGTCCGTGATCTCATACTTGACATCGTGGAGACGCGATCGTAGACTCTCGAGTTGCGTGATGTAGATGTCGGGGTCCGTGTCTCTCTTCATCTTTTCGTTGTTGAATTGGCGCTTGAGTTTGATCTTTGTCACCGCATCGGATGGTCGGAACTTCTCCGCAAGAACGTTCCACGCTGCGTGTGCGTCTCCTTCAGGGTAATCGTCGGAGATGCATTGGTTGATGTACTGGATGGCCTGCTTGCCTTTTCCTTTCTCTGCATCCATCATGAGGATCAGATCGCTGAAGCAGTCGCATCCCAGCTTGTAGATCTCCTCCATCGCTTCCTTGGCTTCATCGGTGGCTGCCGCGATCTCGCTCACTGTTGGCACCTTGGTCTTGCCCAACATCACGTCTCTCGTCTTCTGTGCACGAGCGTATGCTTTCGCTTGGGACTCCCATGCGCTATAGTCTTCCTGTTCACCGCTGAACATCGGCGCCTTGATGTGTCGCTTGTTCATGTTGGCTGATGTCGCCATGTTGATTCGTTGTTTCGTTGTTGGTGCGCTCGCGCCCTTGATTTCCGTCTGTTTCTGTGTTGTCACTTTTTCGATTTTCGCTTGTTGTTTCGCGAGGACTGATTTGCTCACAAATTCTCCTCCTGGTGGTGTCTCACTTTTCCCACCCTGTTTGGCTGTGCGAATGCTCTTCGTCACACCAGTCTCCTCTTGTTTGATTGCCTTGAGAATCCTCTTCTCCTTACGATGTAGTCTTGCAGATCGTTCTTCTTTGGTCTTGTCAATCGCGCTTGCGTCTGCGCCTGATAGGACAGTAGCCACGGCTGCTTCCTTCTCTTGTCGTGGTGGAGTCTCACTCGCACCTTCTTCTCTCTTGATAGCCGGATTGGACAGAGGGATCTCTTTCAATTCCTCTTCCTTGCTCATTCAGCCTGCTGCTCTTGAATGATGTTTGTCTTCCTCGCACGATACAATTTGCAGGCTCGCCCTGATCTATCGTTTATAAACGTGTTGGCAAGTTCCGCTCACGGTAACCTACGATCGTGGAAGATGGTGTTGGTTGATAGTCGTCTGTTTGCTATTTCATTACTTGGCTACTCCGATCCTCTCGGTGTACACCGTTCTCTTGCCCGATGCTCTCGGCGCTTCAATCTGTTTTGTAGATTCAGTCTCCGACTATGAGTTGGTACGCGAGATCCTCTCTCGTTCCTCTCTGTATTCTCTCTCTCTCTCTCTCTCAACATCGTGTGCTCATGCTACGCAATACTCCGTGTTCGATGCGTACTCCGCATTCGACACTCTGTTCATTCAGTACTGGTTCCTACTCCATGAGTACTTACCATTTGAAGTTCACCTTCAGTATCCATGGTCTTCATGGGTCATCGCATCTTCGCCTCCTGCTCTGACTTGGAGACAGCTGTCGACGTGGCGACATGTTGACATCCTGTCAACGTCAGTAGGCGTCCTTCTGCTCTCCAGATGTCACGTTCCATTGGTGATGCAGCAGCCTGTCAGATGATATTGTCATCTGAGGTTTAGTTGGGAAGTACCTCGAGATTCTCTTGGTACCATTGATGGATGGACGGACGATCTTCTGATTCTCCCAGAAATCGTTATTTGCAAATTTCCTCCAGAAATCTTGCCCCTTTTCATGTGTTCCATTTCCCCTGTAATTCTGACGAATCACAGCATACTATTGACATGAGTGTAGTTATACCGTCCAAGTGCGTATGAGAGAATAACGGGTGAACGATGCACATATACACGTACATCTTGATATATACTCACATGTACATCTCGACATGGGTCCTTCGGCGGCGCATGGCACGTTGCAGACCTGTATTTGTCCATGGCGCGGATGGCGATTGTCCTTGATGACAAGGTCCAGATGATGCACGGACAACGTGATGGTCTTTTTGGATTCCGCCGTCATCATTTGCTGCGGCACGAAGGATTCGACTTGAAATCCGTAAATCTTCGCACCGTGATCCTCATCCTCGTGCGAGGCCTGGCCCCCATCTTCCGACCGCGACTGCTTCCACTCCAGCGATCCGCTGATGCGTCCCAAATTGTACTGCTGCTGCCGATCCCACGCCGTCGATTGCTGGCACACCTCCAGGGCCCGCATCTCGCGTTGCCGCCGCACGTGGAGCTCATCGCGCCGCGCTTGCGTCAAATTGTTTTGCAAGGTCGCGTTGAAATGATCCAGCAGCCGCGTGCTGACCAACTCGGACGACGTGTGATTGCGGCGCGCGGCCTGCAATGCGGGCGTCAGGAAGTTGCGCGTGTAACGTGGTGTGACGTCGAGGATGTGATCGATGCCCATGGCGATCATGTAGCACAGACCCTGCTTGCCCCAGCCGTGTTCGTACATGCCGGGTTCGTTGATGATGCCCTCGCAGCCGTCGGCCATGACCCACTCTTCCAACGAGGGAATGTAGCACTCCGTCCAGACGTGGTCCGTGACATCCAGGACGTAGCGCGTCTCGAATCCCGCCGCGCGGCACGTGAGGCCGAATAGGTTGGCGTACTCCCCACAGCGGCCCTTGCGCGTTTCGCAGAGTTTGGTGACGTTGTTGTACCTTGGAAAGATGGTGTTGGTGGAGTTGCAGTCGCCGCAGCGATAGACCTCAACGCGGTTGGCCTGATGCATGCGCTCTTCCTGCGTGACGGGACCGCGTATCTTCTCTAGCTTGCAGTTGGCAGACCCGCAATCCACGCACGGCGGCGTGTTGACCCACGTCATGGACTGTTGGAACCACCGCACGAGGCGCTGCAGCGCGACCAGGTGCGAATGGCCCTTGTGCTGCTCGGCGACGGTGCCATCGAGGTCCGGCATGCCATGGCCCGTGCGCAGGAACTCCCACGGCAGCTCCTCGCGGCGTTGCTGCAGCAGCTCGGGACTCGCATCCCACGCTTGCACCGTCTCGTAGTTTCGCTGCAGGCGTTTGTAGAACTTGTCGTCGCGGTCGTTCGTCGTGAGGGGCGTGAGGCTCACCATGCTGCTGTGCGTGCGCAGGATCTTGGCCAGATCGATCGCCTTTGGCTTCTCGTGCCCGTGAGCTGCAACCTCTGCGCCTGCTTGATTGTTGATATAATTGTTGGTATAGTTGTTGGTATAAGGAGGCTCCGCAATGTTGTTGCCGCCTTCGCACGTGTTGAATCGATGGGGAGTTGCGGTGAAATCGATATGTGCGGAATGGACCGTGGAAGCTGTGGGAATGAAGTCGTGATGCGCCAAATGCGGCAGATGGCGCTGGCGTTGCCAAGTCGGCTGGACGAACTGCTGCAACCTCGAATTGGCCGGATTGCACTGCAGGACGATGCCGGTCTGCGCCTGCTGCGACCTGCGCGGGATCTGCTTGGCCTGGATCTCAAACGCGTCCAGCAGATCCAGTTCGGAGGCCAAGACTTCCTCCAAGGCCGGCGCGAATTCCGAGACCGATGCGGCCCGCAGTGCTGCGAACGATCTTGCACCGAGCGGAGCCAACAGCGATGCCAACGCAACGACGAGCGGCAGGGACGTGCACAGAAGCACGACGCCGACCCACGTCGTTCGAGTCGAAGACGACGTCAGCTTGGCAGATGGGACGGCCCAGCGAGAATAGAGAGGGAGAGGGGGAAATCGTGGCTCTTGCTGTCAGCGGTGCCTTCTTTTGTTGCTGAGACTTGCGTTTTTGTGCCCCTCTGCTTGCCTCACCTGGTATCGTCGCTGCTCCCTCTGTCCGTGTCACCCTTGCCTCGTACTGTGCTGTACTTGTGCTGCACTTGTGCTGCACTTGTGCGACCTGCTTCTGCGAAGATGATCCACGATGCAATCCGATGGCACTTTGGCGCGCTTCCTGCCTTTCTCGTTGTTGCGGATTCTGCGAGAATTGGTGGGTGGTGCCTTTCTCTCATGATGATGATTTTGTGCGTTGTCGTGTTCGCTTTCTGCGTCGGCATCTGTTCGATGTCTGTTGTCGCACTCGCGAACAACTACTTCTGTACTTTCATTTTACGTCTAATATAACGAATCAAGCGAAAGTCCACTCCTACTGCTACTAATATGTTCATTATATGTACCTACAGTATCACATACACACCACACAACCTCCTCTACTCAGTCTTGCAACTTCAACCCCCGCGCGAAATGTGTCATGTACGCATCAAAGGGAACCCCCGTCTTGACGTCAACGAAGTTGGCGTACTTCGCAATGGCGGCCAACTTGGCATTGTATTCCTCGTCCGACACGGCCAGCACGGCCTGCAACGACGCATGGAACGTCTCCGGCGTCGAGACGTTGACGAAGAAGCTCATTTCCTCGAACGGCGCGAATGGCGGCATGAGGTCGTACTGTTCCATCAACGTGAAGAGGGGCACCGTGCCGCTGGCGACCGTTTCGAAGGGGCGGTGGGCGCCGACGTCATCGCCGCGCACGTGGAGACCGAATTTGGCGTCGGCGAGGTAGGGACACATGTCGCCTTTGCCGCAGACGTCGTAGGAGTAGTTGCCGTCCTTGAGCCAGTTGCAGACGTTGCTGCGATCGCGGAAGTTGGGATCGTGCGGTTTGAGGCTGGCGATCATGGCGAAATCGGCATTCTTTTGGCCCGGCGTTGTGGGTTTGCAGCCGTCCTTGTTGGCGATGTAGAGATGCGGCATTTCCAAGCGCGGGGGTAGTTGGCTGTTCTCACGTCGTTGCGCGAAGTTGTGGAACGTGATGCGGTTGCACAGCATCAGATTCTCCAGGTCCATGAAGAACGGGCCGATGTTTTGCGTCAAGTAATGCGACAGCACGAGGATGTGGTCCGCGCCCTTGGATCGTTGGAAGTATTCGGAGCGCCCCAGCGCCTGATCGACCCAGTCGAAGCCCACATGCGGCGACACCGTCTTATCGAAGCACGTCTTGCCATCATGGATGCAGTAATATCGATTATACCAAATGAAGGAATCGCACAGCGCGTTCATCAACGTCGGCACGAAGAAGAGCTTGGCCTCCTCGGGATCGTGCGTGCGCATGGGATGCACCAGCGCGCTCTGCAGCAGCCAGTAGTCGTCGGCGTGCTTGAAGTACGTATACCACGATCTGCCGATGGGCTCGCCGCACGACGTCATGTTGGCCATGTTGAGCTCGTTGTCGTAGACGTAGAATGGGACCTTGAGATCGAGCGTCACATCGGGATCGTACTGCACCGTGCGCGGCTCGTCGTATTCCGTACCGAGGCAGTACCTGTCTATCCTCGTCTCCGTGCGCACGGGCAGCCTTTCTGTGGGTGCTTCATCGCTCGTCTGCTCGGCGGTCTCTGAAGGAACAGCGGCAGCATTGGCGGTTTCTGTGGCTGCAGCTGTGGCTGCGACTGTGCTTGTGGTGGTTTCTGCAACAACAGCCCCATCCACAATCGCATCGGCGGCATCCCTCGCGTCATCTGCTTTGATAGCATCCAACACAGTTGCATCGCGGGCAGACTGCTGCAGGGTATTCGTTGACTGCAGAGCGCGAAAAGGAGCCAGCATCCATCTCTCGCTGCTCCACGTTGCAATGGCAACAAGGACCAAACTGCATATCACCAGGCTGGCCTTCGTGCTTGCGGATCCCGTCATCGTCGTCGTCGTCGCTGTCGTCGTCATGGTGATGATGCCGTTGCTTGTAAGCAGAATGGGGATGGAGGAGATACTTTTATGGAATCTCTCAATGGGGCCATTGCGACTTGTGCAGGTGCATTCCTGCGCACGTTGTCAACAACATCAATCCAGCCGTTTTTTTTGGCGATTTTCAAACACAATGGAGTAGTATCGTTGTTCTCAGCATGATACCACGACATGGTTACTTCCAGATTCAGTCTTGTGTAATTATTCAGTCACGTATTTGACGCAAAGTTCTCCGGTTTCGGCGAAAACATGTCGTGTCGTCTCCGTCGTTGCTGTTGTTGTTGTCGGATGCAGAACCTCATTGGCGATCCAGGTCTGCTTGTCACCAAACCCACAAAGATGATCATCCTGCAACGTCGTGGTCAACGCGATCTTAGTAGGGTTGATGGATGTCGACTCTGATCACATGTTGCTGAGATGAGCGATGGGCGTAACAATGGAATGCAGGACCGAAGAGCGATCATGAACATGTTGACAGAATTCGATAGACTGCGACAGATTACGACAGATTGCGATGAAATGAAGTGAACCAAACAAAGTTGGCAGAGTGATGTGTTGCTCACAATTTCCAATTCACTTGACTTTAGAAGCCAACCAGTTCAACAAACAAACACACACACACACATATAATACGTACACACGCAAACCGCCATGTCTTACCGCACCCAACACCCAACCCAAGCCGACTTCCCCATCGGCGCCCAAGTGATCGTCAACTCCAGCCGCTTTCAGATGCGCCCCGCCATCGTGCTGCGCCATCCTGGCGGCGGAGGCAAGAGCCTGGATATCCGCTTCTTGCGCAACGACACGTGCCACGAAGTCGCCACGGTGCGCCTCTCCAGCTGCACGTTGGATCAACGTTGGGTGAAACTGGAGCAACGCCGCGCGCGCAAGTCTGCGAAGCAGAGTCCGATGAAGGTTACCAGCATCTCGGCGATGCAGTTCAGCAACAGCTCGGTGACGAGTAATGCGTCGGTGCGCGCCGACCAAGACTATGCGGTGTGTCGCAAGATCGACGAGATCATCTGCGAGCATGTCGGCAATGGCATCGTGACGACTGCGGAGAAGAACAACTTCTTGAGCCGCGCTGAGCGTGTCATCGCGGCGCATAAGGCGCGATGAGCATAGTTGTGCTTGGATGACTGGATCATCCAGGGCGAGGCATTCCAATCTACTCCAATTGCAACGTTAAGATCACGCAACGAGGAGTTGGATACATCAATCATGGTTGAGCAACGGCAGCAGCAAGGAGAACCGCAGCGCCGTTATCAGCATGACTCGAGACCCTCAACAGCAACAGTAACAATCACATAATCAGTGCCAACGAACTGGCATGCCAACCAAGGTTACGTTACACTTAAAACTATACTAGAGTACTATCTTCAGTTCAATACACTCAACCCAACATTGCTTCCGTAAACTATCCATTCCTTTGTTCGTTCGCACGTTGTTGAGTACTTGACGAGCTACATTCCAAGAACAACGAATGAGGCCATCACCGCAAACAACCACGATGTCACCATGCGTGTCGCGTCCGATCCATCATTGCTGTCACTATCCGCATCTGGATTGCACCGCGATTGACCAGCCTGCAACTTGCGTCCCGCACCAGCGCACCGCGATGTCACATTGAAATCATCCGGCGCTTGCGTGGGTCCTTCACTGGACAATGTAGTCGGCGCCATCGTCGCATTGCCAGGTGCAGTCACGCGCGAACACACGGCATCGTCCGTCATATCAGTCGTCGGATAGGCATGTTTCGAACACACCGGCACGACCGATTCCGAGTCCGTCGTGAGGTCGTAGTTGGCGTTCTTCCAATCATTGACGCCGAGACCGTTGTAAAGCCGATTCGGATCAAAGTCGTAGTCGTCGATCAACCGAGTGATGGCCTGCCCGGCCCGCCCGCCCGAACGACAGTAGACGGCGATGTGGCATGCCGTGCGCTCGCAGCCCAGCAGCATCTGTTCCAGCTGCGTCGTGTCGGCGGTGGAGCCCATGTTCTCGATGAACGTGGCGTTGGGGATGCGGCCCTGCACCCATTCATCGGTGCGTCGCACATCGACGAGAACATCGAATTGGCCCATCTGCAAGCCATCGTACAGCTGTTGCGATGTCAGTTGGATTTGGGCATCGCAGACGGCGATTGCGGTGATCAGCAAGAGCAACGTGCGGATGGATGTGGTCGTCATGGTGCTGATTGTGTTGGCAAGGTGAATGATCGTTGTGGCGCAACTGGGATTATGATTGTCAGGATGTGGTTGGCGTTGAGCTTCACTTTGCTGAAGAGCGAGTTGTTGTTGTGGTGCATTTCTCCGCATTGGCCTGTTCTGTACCGTAATAACACGCGCTTTGGTGGCGGAAGAACTTTTTCGCTCTCTCTTTCTTTCTTGTCATCCACGATTCGAATTCAAACAACAACGATTCAGTCACGAGTATGACCAAACGCACCAAACGAGAAAATGGAACAAACAACACCAAAGTGCTCGTGACCATCAACAAGATGACGCTTCTCATGACATGACACAACACGACGATCGACGATCGACGATCGACCGGACACAACAAGCGAACAGAGTACGAGTAGAGTGCCACCAGCTGTGAACGAAGAGTGGGCGCAACAGCTCGATAACACACATCCCTTCACAATGCCTGCGCATTCGGATGACGCCTTGGTGTCCCGCAGACAACGCGGCAAGCAAGCCAAGCGGCCAAAGCCCAGCAGCCGTCCCAGCCAAAGAAGCAGCAATGGATCCTCAAGACGAAAGGAATTTCGGGTCGTCGTGCTGTGCATCACGTCGCTGATCGCCTTTTGGTTGCTGGGCGTCGAGTTCTTTGTCGTGGACGACGTTGCTGTGCCTCCCGCAGCTGCCAATGCCAATGCCACCACGCCGCAACGCGCATTGCGACATGCACCACAATCCACAACGTGCCTCTCGCGATCGCTGCCCGACGTCGTCGTGACGACGGACGTGCGCGGCAATCTGGGTCCACCGCGCGTCCTCATTCAGGATCCGCCAGGCAAGGATTGGATCAAGGATCGGTGGCAGGCAGCCTCCAACATGCACGGCACCGCCATCGCGGGTCAGCACTGGGTGCACATGGATTTGGGGCGAGGCGTCATGAACATCCAAAAGATCGTGCTGGATTGGGAGGCCGCCAACAGCGACGATTATTTCATCGTGGCATCGGGCGATCAACCGATACCGACGCAGTATGGCATGAACGGGGCGGCGGCAACAGCGAACGACGGTGTCTGGACGTTGTACAATTCGTCCCTTCACAAGACGTGCTGTTCCTCGACGGCACAGAGTGGACAATCGCCCGGAGTTAAGTTCAAGCTGCCGCTGCATATCACGCATGAGTTGGACATCTCCAAGGTGGAGTCAAGCAACGTCGCACAGAGCATTCGTTACATCAAGTTGATCATCCGCAAGCCTGGCAAGCACGGGTGGGGCGTCTCCCTGTGGCAATTCGATGTCTACGGATACTAACTCGCGATTGGCGGAGGGCGTCGACAACACCGCAAATCATGGCGACATTGACGGGAAGTATTGGAGGTGTGTCTAATGGAGGCGTGTCCAGCGAAGTTGTCGGAGGACGAAAAGGGTACTTCACTGCACAGCTGAACCAATGTTGTGTCTGGCGATCCGTCCATCCATCCGCCAGGTTGGCTTCAATTTGTGAATATCGCATCCTGGGGTCGCGGGCAAATTATTATATCATCATATTAATTATCTCGACGAATCTGACACGAATCAGAGCGGTCATTGCGATGCTCACGAACGAACCGGTGAAATCGATCAATCTTGTTCGGTGTTCAAATAAATTTTGTCACAAGCGTGCAAGGCACGTGGGCCGTGTTCTCATCACTGAGCGCCAATACAGGGACAAACTCCCAAACATCGGCATGGAACCGTAACTGCGAGAAGACAACCAGCAACAACAACAGTCTCAACAGATCTGGAGCCATCATCCACACCAGACTCCCGCGTCCAACGTACAATACCCACATGAACCAACGAACAAACGAAGGAACGAATCTTCGCGAAATTGCTGATGTGATCGATGATCGTGCTGAAATCATTGCCACCGTTGTCACCGTTGCCGCCTCCTTTCGAGCTCCCGCCACCACTACCACCGCGAGTACCAATCCTCTCTGGCTTCCGCCCTCCAAGCCCACATAAAACGATGTCGAACAAGGCCACCATGTTGAGACGCAAGCAAGATCGGCAGCGCAAGCGCCAAAGGCAACATCGCGAATCGCCGCGCACCACACCGAAAGATTCTTCATCACGGCGCAGCAAGAAGCCGATGGTCCCCAGACTCATCTTCTGCGCGACCATCTCCCTCTTCCTTCGGCACGCTGTGGTAGATCTTGCCATCCCTGCACAACAGCAGTCTCAACAGTTGCGTCATGTTGCTGCTGCAATGCCCGTGGCTCAGCAACGAACGAATCACGTTGCCTCTGTGAAAGACCACGACCCCAACACCAATCGACGCCTCGGACTTGATGAGCATGGTCGTGGCAATCATCGGCCTGCCAGCAAGGCTGCTCACAGCTCGCAGCATCATGATCCCATCTCCAGCACCCATGCACGACGGCAGAACGTTGACGGAGATACCTTTGTGGCGGAGTACGATAGAGTTGCCCATACCTGGCAGCCTGAATGGGTCCAACGAAGACAGGTTATTCAATACGATCTCCCGAATCAACCCGTGACAACACAGCTGGACCAAGCATTCTTCATGCAGGTCAATAGGGAAGGCGAAGACATCAGCAAGAGCGATACGATGGAGGCTGACAATGCAAGCGATCTCGTTCAGTCGATTCCGTCCATCTCCATGGCGAGGGCATCGCATGTGGGATTGCCTGACCGCGAAAGCGAATTGAGGCGGTCCCATGTCAGCGAAATGGCACTTCACGTACAAACTCGTGCACAGAGACCTGACGACCACCAAGCCTCAAATAACGTTTCGTTGAAGAGGCAAGTCCAAGAATTTGGTGACCGATCCACCACGAACACGATCGAAATGCTGGGCTTCATCCGAATCACCAAGAGCGGAAGCACGTCGATGTTGCGGTGGTTGTCCCAATTCAATATCGCGACGGTTCGAACCGACATGCTGGATGCACGAGATCTGGAAGGAAAGCACCAGAAGTTCACGCATGAAAATCAAGACGTCCTGCGATGTGTCCTCGTGCAATCCAACACATACAACACTGGTAGTAACGTCAAGAGCGATCGCAAACTCACACCTCAGCTTCGTGGGAGTGAACGTGGCGGCAAGCGCAGCAGCACTGCAGGCCGCACGGATGAAGGTGACGACGATAGCGACGAGGAAGATGAGCTGTTCGAGGAATTGGATGACTGCGCACATCGATCCTATGCCACCATAGTGGGCACGTGGAGTGTAGCGCTGCCATACATGCAACTGTCACGACCATCCCAATCCAACTCTGTCTCCCACACGCAGAACCTGCATTCAACGCACGACCGCCACCGTCATCACGAATCTGTTCACAACACTCATCCAACTCATCAAGCCATGCAACCCCAAACACAAGTCACGTTGCAGACATTCACCATTCTCCGTGATCCATTCGATAGGCTGGTGTCGTACTTTCACTATTACAGACGCATCTATCCCAAATGGAAGATCGCAGCGACAGAAGCGCAGAACAAGATGCTGTTGGCGGGCGACCTCGAGGGATGGATGAGGCTGCTCTACGAAGAAGGTGGTGGAGAAGTCTTTGACTTGCCCTACCAGATGGCGTACATTGCCGATGACACCTACAGGGCGATATCCCTGCTGAAGGGCTCTTCACCACGGATTTTGGGACTGCTGACGGAATGCCACGAAGCTTCGCTGCTCTTGCTGCAAGAGCGACATCCCACAATCTTCAGTGATATCAATCTTCGCGATGGCGATGTGGCCTCTATCAACGATGAGCATGATGCGCATGATGTTCACACAAACCAACGCAAGGGCAGAGGAGAAGACATCATTCAAAACGTCGACATGAATGCCCTTCGCAGAAAGGCAATAGCGTGGTTCATGGATGACTTCATGGTGTACGATGCCGCAGTGCGACAGTTCGAACACCATCTCTGGAACTCAAACATTGATCGCAAAGAGATTCAGACATGCCAGGCTCGGCTGAATGAGAGAAAGGCGATGTATCGAAGTCTATCCCAGGAGAGCTGAATGCGATGAACTGGAGTGTATTCTTCAGCATTGAGTGATACTCTAGAGTACCGACACATAGTAACAAGAGTGAATCAATGCTTCCTCGATTATACTCGTGCATTTGTGGAGAGAGGTTGTCACGTTCCATACAGGAATTCTACTCTCAATTCTCGATGAGTACAACTACTCTTGTCGTACGTAGTTTGACATTGACATTTTCCGAATCGTGGAAAGACTGGGCGAACGCATCCAATCAACCACACATCAACGACAAACGGATGAGGCGCGTGATGGATTGACCCGCCCTCCCATCGCACATGAACCACCACCAACACAGCCACCAACATTGATCCCATCACCGCCACAGCCATCGCCATCAACTGTGGAAGGGACCAATACGCTGTGCAACTTGGATGCGACCATGACGGCAAATATCTACTTCACAATCCGTGCATCACCGATAATCGCTTTGCTTCTTGCTTTGAATGATTGGAATGGACTTCGCGGTTGCCGTGCATGGAGCTTGGGTCAGAAGCTGCACAGCACGAAACGATTCCTTGGACGTGTCATGGATCAGCAACGCCAACGTATTGGCAGATCACGGCATCATGTGTTCGTCTTTGTTCCATCGCCACAAACACCAACACTACCATCATCGTTGCCATCATCATCATCGCACGCACCAATGTCAACGGTGACAGAAGCAAGCACAATGACGAGAGTCGATGGCAGCACACAACAATACAGATCCAATCGAAGGATCACGTACCTCCCTTACCACAATGACACCAGCATCCATGAGTACTTCATGACCCAGGCAATGGAACAAGCGCGGCTTGCAGGACGCATGGACGAAGTTCCTATTGGCGCCATCGTCGTCAAGGAATTGAACGAGGACGAACATCCTCACATCCATGGTGGCGATGACGCCAAAGTCTTCCGCATCCTGTCCACAGCATCGAATCGCATGGAAACTTACCACGACGCATCGGCCCACGCCGAACTCCTGGCCATGCGCGGCGCCGCACGACGCTTGCGCAATTGGAGATTGCTCAATACGACGCTGTACACGTCGTTGGAACCGTGCCCCATGTGCCTGTCGGCATGCCACGCCTTTCGCATCTCGCGCATCGTCTACGGCGCACCCGATCTGCGGCTGGGAGCCATCGAAAGCTACATCCGATTGCTCGATATCACGAAGCATCCGACGCATGCCATCGATGATGTCGTGCCGCACATTCAGAAGGAGCAGAGCGCGGCGTTGATGCGGGGGTTCTTTCGGGAGCGGCGGGAGCTTAGTAAGCGGCGGAAGCAGAGGATGCTCGCGAAGCAAGAGACGAAGACGAATGCTGCGAGGAGATGACGAGTGTCGTACATATAACACGAAATTTGGAATTTGGAGGAGCGTTTGGGGAGATACGTTGGCTGAAGAAGTTGCTCATAATCTCTGGAGAGGTAATAATAGTACGAGTGTCGGGAGTAGTTGACGTTAGACTGAAGTCTTTCTTCAACAGCACGATCTTCTACAAACGACTGACTCGATCACGTTGGTTGGAATATTCATAGCGGTCGAATGACAGACGTCCCCGCCAGAATTGAAGATGTGCTGATGCCAACAACGAAGGCTTGTTGCGTGGTTCTTCCTTCTTCCTTGGATTCTCCACAAAAACGTGGAGACAGCCATCAGAATCAGAGGCTGCCACAATCGGAGCACGAGGTGCGATCCTTGACGGCGTTGAACTCGAGAGTTGCTTGAACCAGACGTACATAGAATTGTACTACTATACCATTGGAACAAACCATCCCAAAAGCAGATCACAACTAGAGCACCAAGATGACTTCATCTTCAATCGCACGCCGCTGGATGCTTGCGACCGCGATGGCCATCGCCGCAGCGTCCGCATTCCAAGTCACCAACAGCCCACAGAAACACTGTCGTCCTGCGATGCGCAAGTACACGTCGACGCAGCTCTTCCAATCGGCCAACGACGACGACAACGACGACGAATACATCAACGATGATGCCTTGGGCGATTGGCGCAACTTCCGCAAGAACCTGGCATCGCCCGAGGAGTCGAAGTCGGTGTCGAAGGCCAACGAAAACTTGTTGAAATCGCAGAATCAAAAGTTGGCAGAAGAGTATCTGACCGGCGTTTGGGCTCACGAGACGTCCACGGTGAGTTGCGTGAATAGTGTATATGTTGGTAGTTGTATTCAATCATTGCATTCAACAATTGCGTTCAACCATTGCATCACGTACAAGATCACATGCAAAATCACATCATTATTCTCATCTTTCTCCAAACGCTCGCCACCCTGGAATTCATGACGACAGCCCGAGATCGGAGGACTCGTCGTGCGTCTGCCACTGGAAGTGGAACTGTACCGCAGCTACAAGCATTCCATCAACGGTCAGAACTTGCACAAGCTCCTGACGGCCGAGAAAGGCGAATTCCAAGTCACCAACACCTTTGAAGCCACGGCCGACGGCCTCGACGTATCGCAGTGGTACGTGAATGCCCAACGCTACACGGAAGAGCGCATGGAGACGGTGTCCGCGATGGTCGACGACAGCGGACAGATCGATCGTTCTCAGATCAGCGAGGAACAATGGGAACTGCTCAGGATGTATCTCCATCATCAACAGACGTGGCAGGAGGTGTGCTTGGTGCTGGAATACGCGCAGGATTCCGGCACGGCCACGACGCTCGTCATCAACCGCCCCATCGGTATGCAACTGACGGATCAGATGGCGGAATGGATCCTGTACGGCGTCGAACGACAACCCACGATGGGACCCGACGGCGTCACGATGCAGCAGTTTGTCGAAGCCTTCGGCAAAGAGTGCGCGGTCTACGTCGGCGGCGATCGCAATCAGGATCAACCCGCCACACTCATTCACGGTATTGCCGATTTGGACGGCGCCACCGAAATCAGCCCCGGCACCAACATCTATCGCGGAGGATTTCAGGCGGCTGTCGACGGCGTGCTGAGTGGCAAGTACACGCCGTTGGAGTTTCGGTTCTTCGTCGGTTCGTGTGAATTTCATGAATCGCAATTGGACATCGATATTCGGTTGGGCAAGGTGCAGCCTGTGGCGTGCGCGCGGTCCGTCGCGTTGAAGCAGTGCATATCGCTTCCCAAGCCGCTGTGGCATGAAGGTACGAGTTTGTGTCGTGTGCGTTGTGCATGAACTGGTGTTTTAAATTGTGTCGCCCATTGAATTGTAGTGCGATCGAGGATCGTTTTGTCTGTTTGTGCATGGAGTGATGAAGAAATGGATGGTTGTGTGTGCGTGTGCGCGTGTGCTTACACGTGTACTGACACCTTCTCTGAATGCTTGTCTCCACTGCGTACATCATACCATTCCATTGTCATACAGTCCTCGAACTCTGCGGAGGTCAGCTGGCCCACATTTCTTCCTTCGAACTGATGAAACGCGACGATCTGCCGCATCCAAAAGGACGAGAAGGCGTCGACGTCACGCGCAGAGCGGATGGGTACGAGCTTCAGATCACGAAGGAGATGATGACCAAGGCGCTGAAACGCCTGGCGGACAATGGAGAACTCGCACCGGATGCCACCTTTGAGGATCTGACGGAGGCGGAGAAGACGCGCGTAGCACAGATCCTTCTCGCTGAAGCCAACAGCGATGATCAATGGGATGATGATGCTGGTGAGAAAGACGAAGAAGATAGTGCTTGGGAGTGATCGTGGTGTGTCAGTGAATTGAATTGGATTGGACTGAATTGGGATGACTATACATAATGAAAACAGTGACTCTACGACATGCATGGCTTCATTTTGTCTACAACACTTTGCATCACACCATCGCCGTGCAGCAACAGAGTAGAATAGATTGGATGACAAATAACACGTGGCAACAGTCTCCACTGTTCTATTATATGTATTTTGTATTGTACGACTATACTTGGGGAGACATGAACGCCATCCCAACCAAGTGCTGCGACAGCTACCACGATGACGAAGCTGATCGAACCAAATCTAACCAGAGCTTTCGTTCATCTCGTAAAATCCCAGCCATCTTTGTCTCAAACATCATTTCTGCACGCTCTCCTCGATATCGCCGCCGCTGCTGCTGGACTCTTTCAATGACATCGTCGACATCGTCCCCGTCAACAGCGTCCCGCCCTGCTTGTTCGCCACCCACCGTCCATCATGAAAGACATCGTTACTCGCAAATTGGCCCTGCACGAGAACATGAGAATGCTCCACATCCTCCCGACCTTGAACCCAATAGGCCCGACCATCGTATCCCACCAATCCATCCAGAATTTCCATCTTGCCATTCGTCTCATCCGTCACGGTGCCCGCGATCATCCAGGTCTGATCCTGATCTGCAGTGAACGTCAGATGCAATTGGGTCTGCGATTCTTGCACCTTCCCCTCGTACGTTCCATCGACAGGCCCGTTCGTTTCTGCGGGTAGCACGGCAGAACGTGAGGATTGCAAGATCTCATCGCGCGCCATGCGGACTTGATGGGCAAAGGTCTTCTTACGCATGCAGCGTATCAATACAGCGATCATGACGAGGACCATGATGATGACGATGACGATCGTCACCCACATGAGAGGGCCGGGGCTTGCGCCGCCATTTGGACCGCTGCGGAAGAACCCGCCACCACCCCCGCCACCACCCCGACCGCCGCCTTTGGCGTGGATGGTGGTCACGGCTTGTTGCAAGAGGAACAGTTGGAGGATGGTGGTGCGTGGCATGGTGTGGTGTGGTGGTGGTGTAGAGGAATTGAGATTATGTGCACAATGTACATCTATGAGTATGTGCACAATGTATGTATGATGATGAGTATGTGCACGAGTATGAATACCGTTAGCACAATTATGATTGGGAAGACGGAGACTCCTGCTTTGCCCAGCGACCAAGAAAGCGCCAACTGTGTCTCCAAAACGTTGCGCAACCGACTCCCACCAAGATCGCAACATCCCTGCCCCCACGATCCAAAAGCGGTGGCGCGGATGTCCCACGGACGCAAGTTTCCGCATCTCTCTTCCGGTAGAGAACGAGTCTCTACCTTTGTATGATAGCTAGTAGAGTGCGGGTGCCTCTCGCAATTAACATGAGTGTGATGACCCAGTACGACAATGAGGTCGTTCTCCTATTCTACTATACTTTACTCATATAATAGTACACTAGATTGAATAACCAACCATTGCTCACATCGCGCTGTCTGGTTCGTATCGCTCCCTCTTATTGATGCTGCTTCACCTGCTTGCGATGCAAGAATCCAGACGAATGATGGTCTCGCTGATACTCCGTAAACCCATTCTCACCATCACCGGCATCGTTCTTGCTCGTATCGTTGTTCTCCTTGCTACCACCATCCCGATTGCGATTGCCGTACTTGGGTTTGCGACGATTGGCACGGCGGCGTTCGGAATTGAGCGGATGCTTGTATCCTTTCGTGCCTTCGCCTCGTTCGCGACGCGCAGCCGCTTCCTTCTGCATGCGGCGCTGTTCCTCACGTCGCAGTCGTTCCTGCGGCGGCAAGGCGCTCCAGTCGCCCTTCTTGGCTTTCTTCTTCTTTGGTGCTGTCGTCGTGTCGTCGCATGGTCGTTTTACAGCGGCACTAGGCTCCATCGCTGCCTTGGCGGTCGCCAGGACTTCCTCCAGAACCTCAACGCCGAGTCGATCCAGTTTTCGGGACAGCGTGCGCTTCATTTTGGATGTCAGTTTGCCGATGATGTCCCACACTTCGTGGTCCTTTGGCACTTTGCCATCATCCGTTGCGACAGGAGCCGGTGCATCAGCTTGTTCATCCGTTTTGTTGGTTGCTGCGTCATTCGTCTGTTCCGTGTTCGTCACGTTCTCGGCATCATTGGTATTGTCACCATCATCGTTGCTCCCGCTGTTGCTATTGTCGCCATTGTCGTTGCCCCCACCGTTGCTATCGTCGCCACCTTCCTGCGTCTCGACCTCCGCACCAGATTCAGCGGGGGTTTCATCCTCCTTGGACTCCTCCTTGCGACGATCCTGATATCGCTTGATCATGCGACGTTCCTTGGAGTTCCATTGTGACGCGTCCTTCTTGAGCAGCTCCTCAACGATCGGATCGGACTTGAACTCCTGTCGCTGCGGCGTGGCCTTCGGTGCATCCGTCGACTTCCTCTTCTTCTTTGTGCCAAAGATCTTCATGGTGACGGTAGTTGGGACAATGCCGTCTTTGTGCCAGATGATCGCAGACGCCGATGATGCTGTTTGCAATTGAGAATGAGTGAGAGAGGTCGAACAGAGACAACAGCAGTTCCGTGATGATGGAAGATGGAAACAACGCTCTTGTCGTCAACGTCTGCGACGAAAATGGTTGGTTGGAGACTTGGGAGTTGCCGGTAGAATAACAATAATAATGTAATATAGTTCATTGTGTTAGCTTGAGTCTTGCTTTGGATTCCTTCGATTCCAATGAAGAATCACTTTGAGAAAACGGCACCAAAGCAAGCGGCCACACAGTCAGCCACCTTGCTATTGTCAAAAACGCTCGCCATAGTACGCGACAGTACATTTAACGAAGAGGTTGTCTTGCGTTCTCTACTGTCATGGCGTTCGCGTGTTCCAGTCACCATGAGCCTTTCGTTCATAACATAGGATGGACAAATTGGTTATTTCCAATGTTGCCCAGTATCCCATAGTAGTTGGAAATACAAATGTGAATATAATTTAACGGTATATCTCAATTATTCATGATAACAGAAAACAACACAGCGCGGGTTAATTCATGAATTCATGGTCACACGAGGGCGAGCCAAAACGTCTCTGACGTTTCACCTTGATGTTTGATTCGCATTCGTGCACAAACACCACAACGCAAACCCACCTCTGGCAGTCATCTTGCTCATGTGTCGCTTCATTTGCACAATTCCATCTTCGCAGAGCGACCGATCATCACTTGGAGGCACAACAGAGCAGAGTAATCCACAACACAGAAGCACTCCAACAGCATCCATAGTATTGGTACGCACATCGGCCCGGTCCCCAAGGTCTCGTCCATTCCATTCAATTTCATTTTATTGCGTCGTGTTGCGTTGGAAGCCCCATCATCTCCATCCACTTGATCACATCTCAGCAGAGTCGGCCTCGACAAGCCACTCCATCTCTCGTTCGTCAGTTGGCACAATACATCCAACAACACATTCTCCACACCACATTCTCCACAACATGCCGCCACCAGTGATCCTGCCAGGCCGCGAATTCTACGACGACGGATACTACGACGACGACCGCAAAGGCGCTCGCGATGCCACCCCCGACAGTGACGATCGGGACGAGAACGACCTCGCCGACCGCCTCGACTTCACCAAGGTCCAGTTCCACGGACGCCAGCGCGAATTGCAGACGCTGCAGCATGCCTACGACCGCGCCATGCGCCCGCGGCAACGGCCCATCGCCGCCATCGTCAGCAGCTACTCCGGCGCCGGCAAGTCGACGTTGATTCGGAGGTTCCAGTCGAGATTGCAGCAGCACGCGTCGGCGCCCTACTTCATCTCGGGCAAGTTCGATCAGCTGCAGGATGCGGATCCATTCTCGGCCATCGTGGAAGCCTTCGCGGATCTTGTCGATTGCATCGTAAAGCGCGTCGACGATCAGCCGCAGAGCATGGCGAGCACCATCCGCCGCATTCATCAAGCGATCGGCGACGAACTTGCTGTGCTGTCCTCGTTGATTCCCAACATTGCCAAGCTCTTTGAAAGTCAACCAACTGCTGTGCAACTTCAGCAGCAGTCGCAGTCGCAAGGTGATGTGAACAACAACCATAGCGCACATGGGGCGCCGGCGGTGCACGCATCCAACACTCCAAAACACAAGGAGTCATCCAATTCGCTCCAAAACGACGCCAACACCAGCCAGCGCAACGAAGCCAAACACGCGATCGACCTGTCCAACCGCGACGCTGCGTCGACGCTGGATGTGTCCGCCACAACCTCGACCAACAATGTGCCGCGCCAGCAAGGATCCAAGGAAAATGCATGGAATCGACTGCGGTATCTGTTCGCGGCATTTCTGCAGGCGCTGGATCATCCTCTCGTCTTGCACATGGATGACATCCAATGGATGACGCAGCCCACCCTCGATTTGCTGCTGTCCACCATCCTCAGTCCAAAGGCGTCCATCCACAACTGCCTCTTCCTTGCGTCCGTGCGATCGGATGATCCCAACCACGAAACCATTCTGCGCAAGTTGATGCGGACCGACGAACCCGATGCCAACGCGTCCAGCCAACAACTCGGCCAGGCCAGGCAGGATGATAAGAAAGAACAGGCAGGGCAGCCGGATTCTTCGCACATAGTTCAAATTGATCTATTGAATCTATCCTTCGAAGAAACCGGCGACCTCATCGCCGATATCCTCTCCCTCACGCGCACGGAATGCGAGAGCCTCACCAAGGCCATCTACAACAAAACAAGAGGCAACGTCTTCTTCACGCTGCAGTCGTTGGAGGAGTTGGAACGCATCGGCGTGCTATTCTTTTCTCGCATGATGTTCCAGTGGGATTGGAACATCAAATCGGTTGCCGGGTTGGAGGCGGAGCTCAGCGACAACGTCCTCGATGCTGTCATGGCGCGCATCCAATGTGCGCCCATCAAGCTGCAGCAGATCCTGCAGCTGGCGGCCTACACGCGCAACACGATCGACGTCGATACCATTCGTCAGCTGTCGTCGTTGGCGTGGGATGACGACCATGCGGCCGCCAGCAATAGTGCGCCTCGCAATCATGAGAGCAACGCGTCAGCATCGCCCGCCGCGCTGCCATCCATCGATCTGCAACAAGAAGACGAGCTGGTCAAGCTCCTGGACCTTGCCGTGCTGGAACGATTCCTGACGAACAACGTCGGATCGACGATCTACCGATTCGCCCACGACAAGGTCCAACAGGCGGCATGCTCCCTCATTCCCATGGGTCCCCAACGCGATGCGTTCCGCGTGCAGCTCGGCCGGCGGCTCTACATGATCGGCACCAATTCCGGGCCACCGCAGATGGCATCATCGTCGAACAACAACAACGACAACCAATATCAGCATTTCCACCAGGATACGACCGACAAGGATTGGTGTTTGTTCGTCGCCAGTGACCACCTCAACATATCGCGCGAACAATTGATGCGCGACGAGCCCTTGCTGCTGCTCGACGTGAATCTGCGCGTGGGGGAACGGGCGTCGGCGGTCGGCGCATTCGACACGGCCGCCAAGTACCTTGTGCACAGCCTTCACGTCGCCAAAACCCTGTGGCCCTATACGTGGGGCGACAATGATGAGCACTACGACTTGCTGTTGCGGCTGTACCGAACGGCCGCCGATGTGGAGCTTTGGCGTGGCAACTTCTCCGAGGGATACATCCTGTGCGGCGAGGTCATGGATCATGCGAGATGCATCGACGATCGGCTGCCCACGAACTTGACCATGGGATCGTCGTTGGGACGGCAGCATAAGCACAAGAAGGCGCAGCAGCTCTACATCAGCTGCTTGCGCGAGATGGACCTGTACCCACGTCGCATGTACGCGTTGCGGTTGAGCCGTCTGCACTTCGCCTCCAAACGCTTCTTCCAAACCCACACGGATGATAACATCCTCCTCATGCCGCAAGTGCAAGACCCTCGTTTGGAAATCGCCATGGAAGTCTACCTCAGCGCTGCATCCCAATCCTACTACTGTGGTGAAATGATGGAGTATCTCATGTGCAGCCTCCAATCGTTGGACATCCTGTACCGACACGGATTGACGCAGCACACGGCGATGTCGTTATCAGCCTACTCCCTCTTCCTCAGCCAAATCAACGAGCAGGAGGTCGCCACTCGGGTCTGCGACTTGTCGAAAAAGCTTCTGAATGCATCGAATGCCAAGCATTTGGAGGCAAAGGTATTGGTCAGCACAACCCACATGATTAGCGCCTGGAAGGACCCACATGCGGACGTCCTTGAGACCTACGAGCGCGGAGCGTTGGCAGGATTCGAGACGGGTGATTTTGAAAATGGTGCCATGAACAAGACAGCACGGTTACACTTCGCCTACTCCATCGGTCACTCCCTGTCGATGCTGGAGCTGGCATACAGCGAGGTTCTTGAAGAGATGGACTACTATTGCATCGATGTAGTCTCCAGATTTTCCATGGCGCAGTTCCGCATCATCCAGTACCTCCGCGGCAGTGGACCGACGAGCCAGTTCCCGGAGGACTGCTCCACCATCGATTGGGAGGTGCTTGCGCGATTCGGGTCGCAGGGAACCGTCGCCAAGGGGGATACGTATGTGTACATCTATGAGTACACTTCGCGGTTGGAATTGGGCGTGTACTATCGCAACTTGGAGTTCGCCCTCAGCATGGCAAAAGCTCTGAAGCCACTCGTAACGCACGATCTCGGGTATATCTCAACCGTGCTGCGAATGTTTATGGGGGGCCTTGCACATTCTGGCATGTTCCACGCGACAGGACAAGCGAAGCACCGCAAGAAGGCCAAGAAGATATCGCGTTCATTCCAGCAGATGTTGCGCACGCGCGGCGCTAACAGCCAGCACAGACATGCGTTGCTGGAGGCAGATATCAACGCAAGGATAACGTCCAACAACACTTCGACTGCCGAGAAGGCCTACGATGATGCCATCCAGCAGGCCGTGCGAGTCGGGCACGTTCAGGATGCCGCGTTGGGAAGCGAGGTGGCCGGCGAGTTCTTCCTCAAGCACGGTCACGAAGAACTGGCAGCTAGATACCTGACCCAGGCGAATTACTTTTACGGCGAATGGGGCGCGTCAGGCAAGGTCAAGCACCTAGCAGAAACCAGAGGCGCTTACATCCGTTCCGCCATCACCAAGAACCAGATCACAGAATGCACTGGGTATCAATTCAGCAACCTGCGCCCGGATCAGCGCAACTCGCTGCGTATCAACACGGACACGACATCGGCATCCATCAGCGAGATGATCCACAGCAACGACTCCAGGACCGGCAGCAACGGCAGGAGCAAGGGCAACAGCATCGACGCGGAGTACTTCGACTCCAAGGCACCCGGCAGCGTCGTCATCGAATCAAAGCTGGAAGCCAAGCACTCCAACCCGCTACCGAGGGATTTGGATGGCATCTCCGTGCTGACCGATCCTACGGATCACATTTCCACCCAGGCGTCGTCGAATGCGGTGACGGCCACCACCTCCGAAGCGGCATCTTTGGCCGCAACGAATGACGAGTAGGGTAGAGCATCCGAATTCTGCACTCCGCATGGTTCCATCATGGAAGTAAAACTGCATCCCGTAGTGCACAGATACGTATATGTATAGTAGTAATGTATTAGTGGCGCAACACGCGTACTCTCTAGCCATTGACAGTACAGTACAGTACAGTACAATCCCGCACCATACAATGCTTTGCAACAGCTCTACTCATCGCGGCAAGAAAGACGACCTCCATCCTTCCTCCCAACCAAAAACCTCAATCCACAGTCAACAACCCCCACGGCGACGACGGATGAATGGGATATCCGTAGATACGAGGCCGTACCGTGACCTCGTTCGACGGTTTGCGCCGTTCACGAGATAGCGAAGCAACACCGCACGCGGCCTGCTGCAATCGTCGCATCCGTTCCGCCCGCTGCTTCAGGATATCGGGAAATATGTTGTGCCCGTACGTGAAGAGGAAGAGATGGCAGAACGACGTGCCCCAGGCGCATCCATCGATCTTGCTGTCCCAATGATACCACACGCGACCGCAGCAGGCGCAGTACCGCTGACAACGCAGCGAGGCGTCGCAGTCGTCGCTGGCACCGGTCGGCAGCAACGGCATGCCGTGACAGGCCCGGCTGGGACAACGTCCGAACAACGGTTCGGCCTTGCTGAGCACTCGACGCATCGTCTCCAAACCGCGCGGCGACGTCACGAATCTGGCGTGGACGAGGAGGTAGAGCGCCTTGGCGGCGTGGTGGATGACGTCGTCCGCCATCTTTGCGAGTTCGTCGTCTGGTTCTGCCGATGGAGCCTTATCCAAGATGCGTTGCAGCGCTTGTCGGTAGATTGGGTACGTCGGCGCGATGGTGCTGCTGGCATTGCGGTTGTAATAGTGCGCGACGATGAACGATAACAGCCGCTCTTTGTGCGACGCGGGGATGTATTCCATCGCAATCCTCTCGATGACCGGCGGGAGCTGATGCAGATTGAAGGCGTCCGACAAGAAATCCAAAGGCAAAGGCAGAAGGATATCCTTGGGATGGTTGGATAGAAACTGTTTGACCCAGGCTGACGTCGATGAGGATGCCTTGGTCTTTCGAGTTGCAGTTGTCGCGCTCTTTGTGAGCATCGACTGCGTGCCTCCCGTGATCGTTGCTGCCACTGCAGGAGGTGATGAGGTACCAACGCGCTCGTCATCTGCTGGCTGCTCATCTTGTTTCTGCTTCACCAACTCCTGCTGGGAATTGGTTGCGCCATGGTCTTGTTGCGCCGACTCATCTCTTTCCACTTGCGATAACGAGGTCGCCTTCACATGGCTCTCCGTTGGGCCTGATGCTTCATCTGCTCGTTGCGACTGCTGCGGATCCGACGTAGCCACTGTCTGACGCCCATCTGGACTGCGCTTGGCTTTCGATCGCTTCTTCTTCCTCTTCTTCGGTTGCGATGGCTTGCGCCGCACCTTCTTCTTCTTTCGCTTCCTTCGAACGGGCTTCGCCTTGCGCGGCGCATCACCGCATTGCGGGTCGCTGGCATCGGAACATGACGATTCCTGCAGTCGTTTCCTTCGCGCATGCAATGACGAAGGACGATGCTGCGACGCCGCCAAGGTCTTGGGCGACCATGTGAGCAACGCCACGCATACAAGCAGCAGCATCATGGTGCTGGTAGGGTGCGGCATCGTTGTGGATCGGCACGGGCTCAGTGATGCGCGTGGTTGCCTTTCGCATCGTCACTTCCATTGCTTGTGCACCGCAAGATGGGTATCCATTCATCCAACGAATGAGGTCCCTCGTGACGGATCACTGTCAATTCGCACGTTGCGGCTGATCGGACACACATCAACACGGAAAGAGCTGAGCGAACACAAACAAGATAGGTTTCTCGTGTGTTTTTGCGCGCGACTTTGGCGAATCGAACGGTTCGAAGCAAATGGTTTTCTGCGAAATCAAGGGTGTTCAACAAAGGTACGTCGTTAGTCCCTTTCGAGATGGCTAGTAGCACTGCACGCTTACATACGTACGCCATCTTGGTTTCATGCATAGTAGTAGTGTGCGGTGTACTCTAGCACGAGTGTGCACCATAGTCGTACGATACCCACGCTTCCATGGATGTGACGTTGACCGCCAACCAACAAGATGTCGCGCAATTCAAGGGACAAGTGTACCTATGGTGCTGCACACTCCGCCTGCTCAAGACGTGCGTCAATCACACCTGCGAGTATGTTATTACAACTATTGCACTCAAGTACTACGTGGATACGATCTAGAGCGCATGGGAATCGTGGTGAAGCTCTCAATCAATACTTACCGACAAACAAGAGATCGCGCCTGTCGAAGGCTCCCTTTCCCATGTATCGGTATGAGTTGGTCGTACGACTGGTCGTGGCGAAGTTTCCGATCCATGCAGGAGGACAGAGATCACACAGCTACAAAAGCGTTTCTCTTTTCAGACATGATCGTGGCGAAGACCCCTCACCATGCACAGAGGTCACACTTCCGACCATGTTGCTCTCTGCCGAACATGACCGAAATCGTGGCGAAGATTCCGATCCGCGCACAAGTATTTCTCTCTTCTAAACATCGCTGTTGGGAAGGCTCTGATCCACACACATGATCGAAGCCGACATGACGGTACGAGTACATACAATAGCACACAACATACAGTGTCTATCTCAACACTGAGGCGATCTCTGCATGTCAAATCTCATTCAACCTTCGGACTGACTCTTCATCTCACAAAACCAAATCATCGACCATCAACAATCGACCATCAACAATCGAGCCACTATGATCTACATCAAAGCAATCGTCATCAGCGCCATCGTCCTCGCCAACTCGGCAACGGTCGAAGCTGGTCTCCGAGGAGAAAAGATGAGTGACGAGACCACTGGCAAGGCCGACTACAAGACCTCGAGTACAACCGATGAGATGCATCGCACATTGCGAGCCACCCGCAAGCTCAAGACCGCTGTCGGTGGTGTGAAAGGGGCGAAACAGAACAAGACCGCCAACCCTAACCGCAGCGACACCGGCGGCGGCGGCGCGGTGGATCCATCCAATCCTCCAACGGCCACGCCATCGACCGCCGTTGCTCTCATCCCAACCTCTCCACCAACGTTCCAACCGACTGGGCCGCCAACCACTCATCCAACATCCAAACCATCAGCCGCCCCAGCCCCTTTCGATCCCACCATCGTTGTCAAGTGCCAACCAGATGGCACCACTGCACTCACACCCAACGAATTCACCGCCAAGACCATCATTTGCGATGCAAACAAGCCATCATGTCGCAAGGCAGTCACCGCTGTCAAGGAATACAAGCCATTGCAGAACTTCTTCGCGTGTGCAGGAAACCTCGGAGAAGGAGCAGCACGCAAGCTATTCAACAACTACGCATCCAACGACATGCTCGCGGAACAGCTCACCATCATCGCTGCCACGAAGCAGGTCCTCGTCACCGAACGACCTAACGCAATGAAAGCGGCATGCATGGCCATCGGAATGGCGCAGTCGCCTCCCATCACCAATCCATGCTGCCAGGGAGCATCAGGATGCACCTCAATCACCGCTTCTGCTACCAACCCTCCTCCTTTCATGACCATCGCCATCACTGCATGCACCGGCGATGGCGCATGTAAGGAGATGGGACCAAACCCACTCATCCTGGACTCCTCCTGCACTGGTGTGAGTGCTTGCGAGTCCGTCAACACAAACAATATCAATCCCTTCGTCACAGGAGTCACCTTCATTGGTGATGGTGCATGTACCACCGCACGATCCTGTGAGGGAGTGGGCCATCGGTCATATGGTGATGTCACCATCCAGCATGGCGCATGCATTGGATCCGAAGCATGCAATGGAGCTGGACGTCGCACCTTGCAGAAATCCTCCGTCCTCATCCGAAGCCACATCGACATTGGTATGAATGCTTGTGTTGGCATCTATGCCTGCAAGAATAGCCACGGTACAGTGGATCATCGTCGTGGTGGTAAGGTTGAAGGGAGCTTGACGATCGGTGATCGTGGCTGCAGTCGTGATAGGTCATGTGAGATGATGGGCTTCAATGACATGATGAGAACCGACCTCGTCGTCCCTCCTGGTGGATGTGGCAGCGTTGATAGCTGCAGAGGATGCATGACAAAGACAGAGTGCGACTCCGATGAGGTCTACATCATCAGCGATGTCGACGGAGCCTGTCCAAAGGGAGGCAGGGACACCAACAACAACCCAACAGGAGATATGGTTGACAAGTACTGTGTTGACAAGGCCACGTTGCCAACAGATTGCCCGACATTTTCTCCAACACCTCTCCCAACTATCTCGTCTCAACCTACACGTATTCCGACCAGCATGCCGACTGACAAACCAAGCACATCTCCAACACGCTCACAGTCACCAACTGGCACACCTGGATTTGAGGTTGGATGCCTCAACGGTCCAGGAAACGTGACATCAACTTTCAACACGATTTCTGGCAAGATCCTCTGTGACGTTGGTGAAGGCCCATGTGCCAACTTCCTTGCTTCGCTTGATGCTCTGGCTGACGACAAAGAGCTCATGATCAAGAGCATCTTTGGATGTGATGGCTCAGACCCTCCAGCAGCTGTGTCGCTGCAGGTGGCCCAGAAGCGTTTTGACAAGATCAAGGACTCTGAAAGCGTGATGTTGGCGCTGTTGGAGGCTGTGAGTGGAAGCAAGAAGCTATACACTGGCAGTGGAACTGTTGTGACGGCGGCGTGCAATGGAAGTTGTTGCACAGGGAACGATGATTGCAGCACCAGTCCTTCCACAGGCGTGATGACAGTGACCACTGGTTCCTGCAAAGGGGGGCAATCTTGCGAAAGACTGTACCCTGATACCATCATCATTGAAAGTTGCGCACGGCGGTACGGGTGCACGGGGTTTGGCACAATCGAAACCCTCCCAAGCGACAAGTTCGAGGTTGGATACAGGGTGATTGGGCCAAGAGCCTGTACTGCTTACGGCAGTTGTAATGATGTTGGATTGAACGTCCTTGGCAGTTTGAGATTTGAGAAAGGATCCTGCGATTCATACGGTTCTTGCTCAGCCCTTGCGGCACGTTCTTCCCAAAGCAATACCAATACACCGGTTGTGGCCAATGTCTTCGTTGGAGAGGATGCTTGTCAGGATCAACACACTTGTGTCAGCCTCCATGCACGTGGTGGGGGCTTTAAGGTGCACGGGAACCTCATCATTGAAAAGGGTGCATGCCAGGGAAACGCTGTATGCAATGGACTTGCCAGCGGCCCTCTTCCTGTCAGCAATGTCGTCATCAAAGCGGGAGTTTGCCTTTATGACAATGGCGACTACCAGTATTGCGCAGGCTGCATAAATGGAGGTGTGTGCAATGGAAGTACAGAGGCGACATACACCATCGCTAATGCGACTGAGGACTGCTCTGCATCTGGACCAACCCTGGACGCTTGCACTTTTCCTGTACCATGAATGCATATTCATGGAAGAGTAGCATAGCTCTATAGCGCTCCAGAGAGGTCTACTCTGGTACACCCATACTCGTACAATCAGAAATAGAATTTCCTTCTCCGACCACAGTCTGTCTACTCACGGTAGGCCTACTCACTGACCTGAATCTTAAGCATCGCTATCTCCCTCCGAAGCGAAATCGTGCAACATGACAGTGTTGTCACAGCCATCCGAGACCAATCGTCGTCCGTCAGTCCACATCGACCCCAACCACGCTTTGAATCCAACGAACTGATACAGCGACTTGGCGGAGGCGATGTCGGTGACGCGGATGGATCCATCGAGCGCTCCGGATACCAGCAGGCCTTCTCGCGGCGACACCATGCATTTGACAGCGCCCAAATGCGGCGGTCGTAATGGTTCCATCATGTCCTCGAAGGGATCGTATTCATCGACCTCGCCATCCTCGTCGATGCGCAGATTTTGCATCCACAGGCTGCCGTCGTTGCCACCGCAAATGACGGCGTAGGAGACCGGTACGTTGTCATCGGCACCATCAGCATCGAAAGATGTGGATAGCCTCGTGCCCTGGCTGGCATCGTCGACCATGACATTGTCATCAGTGTTGATGGGGATGTCGTCGGCCGTGGATTGCTTGTAGGATGCGATGACTGCGCTGGTGACGAAGGCGTTGCTTGATCGACGACTTGAGGAATCAAACGGTGGCATGAAGGAGCCTAGCCGTTTGCCGGATTCCTCGAGCGAAATGACTTCGACACGGCCATCTTCCATGGCCACGACACCGCAACCCAGATCGGGATGCAAGTACATGGACAGGATGGTGCCCGCGGAGAGATTCCATTCCATGTCCGGCTTGTAGCGCATGACGAGAGGCAGGATTGAGCCCATGGAGGTTGTGGGCGTGTTCGCGTTCGTATTTGTGTTCGTATCCGCGTCCGTTCCAATGTTGCTGGTCATGCCGGCATTGTCGTTGCCGTCTGTGTTTGAGTCGTCGTCACCGTCACCGACACCGTCCAACGCAAATGCCTGCACGGAGCCAGTGGCTGTGGCCACCCACAGGTACTCTTCGTCCAAATGCGCGCGTGTGACGATGACGCCATTCAACGCAGATATGGTGCCCTGCGAAACCAACGGTTTTGTCTTGCCTGGTACCGATCGGTCTATCCTCCACACCTCGACGCTGCCCTGTCGGTTGGCGATGCAGACGAGGTCGCCGGCAAAGGCGATATCGAGCGTGCCACCGCCGTCGTACATTCCAAACATCAAGTGAGCGACTCTGTCAACTTCGCTCTGAAGTATCTGAGTGGGTGATTCATCATCGTCCAACTCGTCGTCGTCATTATCATCGTCATCGTCGTTGGTGACGAGAGTGTCAACCTCATAATACTCATCGTCGTCGTCGTCACCATCATCATCCTGCTCCTCCAGCTGCTTTTCCAGCTCGTTGACGATCGCTTGCGCTTCGCGTTCATCGTCACTGCCATCATCGGCGAGGCCATCGGAAATGCCATCAGCTCCTTTCTCCATCTCCTCAAATCCAAAACCGCTCTTGCCATCGGAATTGGTCGCAATCAACGCACCCGTTTCCAAATTGGAGATGTAGACATGCCCCTTGGACGTGCCGCATGCCACGAGAGGATAATCCACGTCGATGCGACGCACCCAGTCCGGCAACGCCACTCGAATGGCCGAGGCGCAATCGGCATTCCTCCAACGCTGTTCCTGCACGAGCTGCTCTTGTCCCAATTCCATCTGTCGCGCACGCAGGGCCTGCAAGAGTTGGTCGCTGTCGTCATTGCCGTCGTTATTTTTGCTGCTGCTGCTGCTATGCAATCTCCAATTGACACCATCTCTTGCGGCGGGACGAACAGAAGATGACGCAGCGCAAGATCCGAGATCTGCCGAGGGTTGCGTCTGCGATAATCTGTGGAATCGGTTGCGTCGCAGCACGAAGGCGTCAATCTGCACAACGCTTGCGCACAAGAACGCGGCAGCCATCGTCAGGCGGATCCTTGGAAGTGCCATCATCGCAAGGCACTGATCGGAGGCGAGCGTCGAGAAAGGTTGGTGGAGTGATAGAGTAATGAAGCTCCTCAAGGTACCAATGCGTCAGTTGCTCTCGCTCTGAAGCGCCTCGGAAGAAGGGTGAGATATGGCTGGTTCTTTTCACCTTCCTCCTTTTGGATCTCCGAAGGCCTCCTTCTCCTCTCTTCGCTTGGCTTTGTCTTCTACTTTGTCTTCCGCTTTGGCTTCGATGTTGGCTGTTTGCTTCCTTGGCTGTGGCCGTATCGTTTGGATTTCAACGGAGCCGATTTGTTCCATCTGTTCCGTGTCAAAACAGAACTCAATCCTCTCTTTGTTCTGGGAGCTGCGGTGAATAGAACTATGAAATAGGTACTAAGTTAGTCTCGGAGAGATTCGATCCATTTCGTCCCTTCGTATCGCCGAAGCCCAACAAATATATATCCTCATGCGTGAATGTTTTGAATGATCGTTCGTGATCGATCCGACTCGGTGAGACACAAACTCACATTTTGGCGAGCTTCATTTTTGCGTTCTTTTGTGTCAAAATCCAGTTGCTTCTCCCTCCGACACATCAACCCGATCACAAACCTTGTTTGCTTGTGCTTCCACGGATACGCACACACACACCATCATTCATCTCCCACCAAGGCTCTTCCCTCACGTTGGTATTGGCATTGTGCACATTCCCATTCATTGATGCGAATGCAGACGCAACAATCTTGACCATCATGACGTACCACCATCAGGCAAGCCTGCAGCAGCATCAATACCATGGTGGACATGGTTCACGGTCCAAGACGCCGACACGTGCGAACAACGCAGGAGGGATGCCCATGGGTGGATACAGTGGCGGAAACGAGGTGATGCACCATGAAGAGATGGCACCACCTCCGCATCAACTGCCGCCGCCGTCCGCGTATCATCCGCAACAGCAGCATCATCAGCAGCACCACGTTCATCATGCACCGCATGGAGTAACGCCTTCACCATCGTCGCAGATACCAGGACGAGCAACACCAATAGCCGCCCCAATTCCGACAACGACAACGGCAACTGCGCGACAGAGTAGCAACGTGCATCATCCGCCAACCCCGATAAATCACCATCTTCATTCGACAGCGACATCACGAGGATTGCTGGAACTCATCGAGCAACGTCAGTTCGCACAAGTCATCGCACGCATCCAGGCCAATCCCATCGAAGCCTCCATGCCGTTGTCCTCGCCTGCCACGAGCGGAATCCACAACATCATGAACACGAGTGGCAACTTGGCGCTGCATGCGGTGTGCAAGCAACAGCCCACCATGGACATCGTGCAATGTTTGCTGGATGCCCATCCTTCCGCCATTTCGACCAAGGGCGAATGGGGATTCCTGCCGCTGCACGTGGCATGCGCCAGCAAGGCCGATCCAGAAATCGTGGCGCACCTCATTGCCACGTTTCCCATCGCGACGCGCACGAAGGACGACCACCAAGGTCGCTTGCCGTTGCATGTGGCAGCCCAATGGGGTGCGGAGGAATCGTTGATGCAATTGCTGATGCAGGTCCATCCCAAGGCGGCGTACTGTCGCGACGTGTCGGGACAGGTGCCCGTGGAGGTCGCGCATCAGGTGAACTCCGCCGTGTGGACGGGTGGGGAGGAGCACAAGCGCCGGTTCATCGAGACGCTGGAGAAGATGGCGCCGTTGCTCTGCAAGGTGTCCAAGGTGGCGCGCGAGAAGATGGTCGACGATTCGGATGCCAAGTGTCGGGAGTTGATGGAGTCTTACCAAGACAAGATGTACCGTCTCAAGGAAACGTACGAAGATGACAAGGCAAACGCCGTGGCTTTGGAAGCGTCGTTGAGGAAGCAAGCGTGGGAGGCAAAGGAGGAAGCCGCCCTTTTGCAGGAGCAAGTGCAGCAGCTGTCTCAGCAGCTGGAGCGCAAGGAGGAGGCAGTACAGGATACAAAGATGTTGCTACGGAGCATCCAATCGATGATCGCAGACCGACTCCACAATCCGCACAGCCGATACTTGACACTGACACCCAGAAACTCCAATGTGAATGGCAACAATGATTTTGGCGACGTTGGAATCGTTGGAAGCGGTGGTGAAGTGATGGCCACAACGTCAGAAAAGCATAACGGTGCTGCAACAAACGTCAACACCAACGACCGCGGTGATGGCAATGGCAATGGTGATGGTGGGCATGGTGGACGCCGCACCAAAATAGCGCCCAACCAACATCAGAACCAACAACAGCAACGTCAAGGTCAAGGTCAAGGCCAACGTCAGGATGTGATGACGCCCATTGAAAATGATGATGAATCTGAGCAAACACCAACAGAACATCTCTACGAATCGGGGCCACCGCAATCTCAGCAGCACCAGCAGCCACAACAGGGTCATTCGCAAATGGTACCACACAATGCAGGACCGGACGGGAGCAGCATGCCCAACGTTGCGGAAGAGTATGCTGGTAATCACCATCCCAATAACAATCATGGCCATGATCCAAACAACAACAACAACGGTCGACAACGACATGATCAGCTGCAGCTGCAGCATCAACACCAACAGAATGAACAGCATTCCAACATTTACGGACAGGATCAGCGCGATAGTGGTAACGGAGGCATGGACGTCATGGGGCAGCAGCAGCCCCAACACCACCAACAACAATATGACGGTCGTGGCCAGAACCGTCAATTCGGATCACACAATGCGCCACCCGATGGACGCAAGGAGGAACGACAGGATGCGGATGACGAGCAGCTTCCTCAATCGGATACCAAGATAAGCACAATGCCACGATCCCACCTGATCTCCACGGTCAAACAGTGGATATCCGACGAAGCAAGCGAGTACACGGATGAACATGGCGTTTTCTATACCAACGGAAACACCCAGAGCAACAAGGAGCAAGGGCAGACGAATCATGCGAACGGGCGTGACGATGCACGTCACCACAACCAAAGCAGACGATATCTGAAACGATATCAATCACGGAAGGGATCACGTGGCGGTACCGGCGGTGGTCCTGTAGCGACCGCACCTTCTGCCGATGAGCATCACAGAGGGAACAACGGTGGCGGCGATCTTGATGGAACTGGGCAGCAAGCGTTTGGCCATCCACAATCCTACTCCGTCGATGATACGCGGCAACAGAGCGGATCCAGGAACCAGTACTCGCAGCAAGATGGACATGGTTATGACAGCCAGCAACATCATCATCAGCAGCAGCAGCAACGACAACAGCAACAACAATCCAACGAACAGCGCACGCCACCACCAGAGAGCGACGCCTCACTGCTGCGCAGAAGCAAGAGTGCGCAAAGACGTCGAGCCAAAACTCCCACCCAAGGGCGTCACAGTCCAGTCACGTCATACGCTACAGATCGAAAGCACAATCGTCGGAAGGATTCGGCCAAGGGAGGCAACACCGGCGCGTACGTGAACAGCAATGAAAATCATCAGAATGGATATGGTGATGGTAATGCCAATGGCAACAGTAGAGCCCAACGGGGATATGCTGTTTCCCATCAACAACAGCAGCAGCAGTCACCACCGCCGCAACAAGAAATACCAGAAAATGCGTCGTCGTTGTCCACCAACGCACCGTGGATAGCAACGACGACGAACGAAGCACCAGGATATCCCGGAATGGGATCGGGCACGAAGACGTCCAAACGGCAGGGCAATAATCGACGAACGTCCTCTCACGTGATGGATCCCACAAGACCCCGCGACATGGTCTACGCATATTCTCGGAAGAAGAAGCATTCCGCTAGTCATCAACAGCAGCAGCAGCAGCGTCACAAATCCAAGTACGCACCCAAGGATCAAGACGAGCTCACTCTGGATTCGACGCTGGGTGACTGGGAGTAAGTGGTGAAGGCAACCTGTGCCACCTGTTTGAAGCACGCTTCATGGCTATCGAACAAGTACTGGGCCACTGTGCTCAATGCGAGATATACTTGGAAGGGTGGGGCTAGGCACAGCGAGACATACTAGGCATCGCATGAAGCATGTCGGAATGTCACATGGATAGTGTATCAAGATGGCGTCAATCGTGCGACGCTCTCCTTTCCATGACGCCTATCCACCGAAGGCAAACCAATCGCGATACTCTACTCTGCGACTGCATGACACCATGCGGCACAAAAGTAACATCAAGAATGAATCCGGTATCAACTCAGCTCAACTCTCTCTCTCTCTCTCGCTAGATCATAGTTCGTCGTTCTGCTGTTTCGATAGGAATACCTCCACCTCTTGAAAGGTTGGCTGTGCAGCGATAGCCCCCTCCTTCGTGCATGTGAGCGCACCGACCGCTGCAGCAAATTCCACTATCTGGTGAACCTTGGTTCGTTCATCATCATCTTCCATTCTTTGCAACAGTTGAAATGGATCGGATGATACCGCATCGCTACTTTTCGTTTGTTCATGAATCAACTGTTCCAAACCATGCAAGAATCCAGCCGTGAATGCATCGCCAGCGCCAGTGGTCTCAGTCACCGGTACTTCAAATGGTTCCACCCGATCAACATTACCCAGCACGGAATACGCGGCACCTTTCTCACCGGCCGTCACCAACACAGCTTTGGCCGACGAGATTTGATCGTGAACCAACTTGGGATGCTCCAATGCTTCTTGCGCTGTAATGCCAACAAGCCATTCCGCTTCCTCGTCCGTCATTTTCACAACGTCCGCCTTTTGCACTAGTTCCATGATCGTCGCTCTCGCTGCCTTCCACGGATCGTCCTCGTCTTCCTGCGGCGGCCAAAACACCGGTCGCCAATTGACATCAATGTATAGCATGGTCTCATCCTCCCGCATGGCCCGATCGATGCACGCGTCGATGGCGTCAGCAGCTTTGGGAAATGCCAAGCTCAACGTGCTGCAAACGATCCAACGCGCCCCTCGCATCGTCGTGGACGACATCAGCTGCGCGCGATCCAAATCGCAATCGGCGAACGCGTCGGGCTTGCGATACTCCATGAAAGCGCCGAACTCCCGATCTCCCTGCATCGACCGCGTGACCATGACCTGACGCGTCGGACGATCGCTGCGTTGCACCAAAGACGTGTCGACGCCAATCTCATCGCACAGCGCGACCAGCTGGTCGCCTTGCGCATCGTTGCCCAGACAACCCGCAAAGGCCGTGGTGGTGCCCAATTTGCGCGCGGCAGTTGCGACGTTGGCTGGTGCACCGCCTGGAAATGCAGTCCAGTGCGCCTCGCTTTGCATGATTTGATCAACGCTCCAACCGCGCGCGTTGTCGTTGGCGATGCAATCGAATAGCGCGTCGCCGATGCACAGCAGGGCAGGTGGCGATGCTGCCGTTGTTGATGATGATGACGATGATGATGTTTGGGAATCATCGACACCACCATCATTGTCGGCTTGGCCTTGCAATGACGTCCATCTGCCAATGCTCTTGGGCTGCTGTGGGTTGCGGTTGATGCGAATACTGTTCACCTGAAAGGCATCGACGGGGACCACTGCGAAGAGAAGTGAGACGGCAATCAACAGGAACATTGGAGTGGTGCACCACTTGGTGTCAGCTGTGAGAGAGATTGCGACCATCATTGTCGCCGTCTTGTTGTCGTGACCCGATGACACTATTGTCGTACTATTCTATGTGGTAGGACGGCATTTGATTTGTGATCGGCTGGTTGGATGATTCGGGCGTTGTCAACGCTTCGCCACATTCATGTCTCGTTCATTTGTGATGGCATTTATTCCATCGCGAAAATGACGTTTTTCGGATCTTGTTGTTGATGTCTTTTCTTTGCGTGTCTGTCCGTATCCCGTTCGGGTTCTGGTTTCCAGTTCGTGACGTCACCACCGTTCGTTTTAAACACTGGCCGTTCGGGTTCGATTCTTCGTTTCTTTGTTGTTCTTCTTCTTTCACGTCAACACAAACACGTCCGACCATCGCGGTGATGAGTGTTGTGTTGCTGAGAACGGTATCGCGGTAACACTTTCCGCTCTGCCAACATTCTGCCAAGTTGGATAGATCGTATGCACGTATCATATACTAATATACCGTACATCGTCATCGCTTATCTTTCAAGGCAGGAGGGCTGACACATGCAAGAGCACAAGAGTACGAGTGGAGAGAGACGACGAGCATCGCAGATTGGAGGGAGGCATGATACCATCAACGGCAAACAATGACGATGGTAACGGCAATGCTGTTGGCAGCGGCAGCAGAACAAGCACCATGACTTCGTCGTCTTCCGTGATGCTGGATGCGGTGGATGACTATCTGGCACCATCGCAGGCATGCATCAATCCCCTCTTCCAGCCTCAAGACAAAGACACAGGCAACGACAAGGATAAGGGTCAGACCAAGACGGGCAACACCGGCAAAGCGGGCGGAAGGTCGTCCAAATCGTCCTCAGCAGCGATGGGTGCCGTGGTTGTTCCCAGACGAAAGCGACGCATCACACGACCAAAGCTTGCGGTGGTAGATCCGCCCACTACTCGTAGCGGAGTTGGCAAAGGCACCACCAACCCAGGGATGCCATCGTCAACATCGTCAACACCACCATCGTCATCAATGTCAACTCGCTCGATTGACAACCTCCTCCCATCAAAGAACAAGCTCAGGCAGAACCAGCAAAAGGCGAAGGAAGAGGCGGACCCGATCAAGGCATCCATTGCCGACTGCTTGGCATGCAGCGGCTGCGTTACGACTGCGGAGACCGTGCTTCTGGAGCAGGAGCATTCCCTGACCAAGCTCAGGCAGACGATCGCCAAATCTGCCACCCGGACCCACCTTCGCACGCTCACCATCTCATCAGCATCGTGGGCTGACATCCTGCGCGTTTGGGAGATGCACAGTGACAAACTCACTGGTGCGCACAATCGATTGCACCGCCGCGAGCTCTACGCAAAGCGGCAGCGGCAGTTCGCAACTTTGCTGCATCGCATTCTCAACGTGGATGTCGTTGTGGATGGCACTGTCCCATTGCGCTGGAGCCGGCAGCAGGCGGCCATTGAGTTTTGCGACTCGTATCGCAGCAAGAAGCAAGCTAACCGTGATGGCTCACCGCCAACGACAACGACAATACCAGCAGCAGCAGCGCCGCCACCGCCATCCATTGCGGTACATGCCGACAAGACTCTGTTGTACGATGGGAAGGAACCCAATGGCACGCCGGTGACGCCATCCGATCTGCAACGGATGTACAAAGAAGGATCGGCAATTTCTGCGGGAGCAGCCATGAATCGGCCACAGATCGCATCGGCATGTCCGGCGGTCGTCTGCCTCATCGAAAAGTCCATTCCTGCGTTAGTGCCTCTATTAGCGTCTACCAAATCACCCATGAGCATGGTTGGTGCTGCCATCACCCACAACGTCCTTGCGAACAACACGGAACGTAGTGCAGGAAACAGCCACAGCAATGCATTGATCGAGCATTGGGCCATCATGCCGTGTCATGACAAGAAGCTGGAGGCATCGCGCAAGGACTTCTGGCATGCTCTGCCATCAACAGCGCGTGTGAACGGCGCTGATGCCAATGGGATTGGTACGCAGAAGCAAGCGCCGCCAGTCCAAAAGGAGGTGGATCTTGTATTGACGACCAACGAATGCATGACCATACTGCTGGAGTGGATTGAGGAACAATCACGGCAGCAGCATGAGATGTTAGACGATCCTATGGACATCGATTCTGGGATGGTGGATGTCACGCAACCAAAGCACGATAGTCTCAGCAATGGCAACGTTGCTAAATCGAACCATCAAACGCTGTTCCGGATGCTGGACGAGCTGTCTCTTGCAGAAACCATCGGGCATCGGCACCTCATGAAGGAGCTTCAAGATGTCTGCAATGAAACAGAATCAAACGCAACATCCATGAACCGCAATGCAAAGCTTCTGACGGTGGAGCAAGGCGAATTCGCCGTCGGCGCAAGCAATGCGATGGGCGTGGATGCCGGCCAAGACACTGCCATCAAAACCGATTCTGCGACGGCGTCGACAATCGACCCCTACGCATCTGGTGCACACGCGGACTATATCTTCCGATACGCGTGCCAAGAGCTGTTCCAGTTCCGAGTCCCACGCACCGCATCCGTTTGGCAGCATCAGAATGCTGCGGCCGCAACCAACTCCGCGACGTCTGCGGAGCCGATCCGCAGTGCGCGGTTGGCCAATCGACGCAAACGGTCGCAAGACTACTTTACAGCGACATTGCTGCACAGCAGCGTGACGAACAAATACAAGGTTGCAACAGGAGCAGCTTCTCCTGCTGCTGCTGGCGATATTGCGCTGGAGGATGAAGCAGGACCATGGGAACCAGTGCTCAAGTTCGCCATTGCAAACGGGATGCAAACGCTGCAGCGTGTGTTGACTCCGTTGGGAGAAGGTCCGACAACAACATCGACAAAAGACGCGCTGGATTACATCGAGGCAATGGCATGCCCGTCCGGTTGCATCAATGGCGGTGGACAGATCCGAATGGCATCAACAACAACAGCAACAGCAACCAAACAGAACCAATTCGGAAACCGCGAAACTCCCACACAAACCAGGCAGCGGGTTGCCGCGACACGCATCACATTGCAGGAGCTTGGCAGTCACGAGACGACGCGCGTGAGCAAAGAGTCCACGTGCGCAAACGATATCGAAGGCACCATCCCGGAGGGTTTGGTTGTCGCTGGGATTCCAGAAGCATTGCAGAAGCACCAGGAGATCACACGCACATGCTTCCATGTCGTGCCACCGATGCAGCACACCATGGGAGCAGCAGCTGGCGTGGCCGTTCAAGACATGGTTTGGTAGAGTGCTGTAGTTGAATTGATAGGCTGGGATGAGATGCAAGGACATGCGAGGGGATGGCGCGGTGCTGTTCTATCATTGCTTTTGCCATCCATCAACAGCATCCACGGCAGATGGCGCCGAGTGCCCGTAACAATGAAGTTAACTCTTCGCAGCCTTGATGCTCGTCTTTTGCTCCTCCTCATTGCCTCCGTGCATAACATGTACGAGGAGATGTGACAGATGCAATGCCTTCCTTTTCGATGAGCGACGCGTATGCCCAGCGCACCGGAAACACGAGCGAGGCTCTCCACGAATCACCTCTTCCGTTGTCTCATGCTGACCGCTTTGGTGATGTGGAAAACGAATGACATCGGCAAGGCCGAATCCAAGACTCTATCCAATGTTATCGTTACTATCCGACGCAAGGGTACTATATTTATCAATACAGAGCAAACTTGGCGAGTGCTGGATTCGTCGATTCCCCATGCCATAGTCGTAAGCAAAGTTGAGGCCTTCCTACGCAAGCGATCTTCGCGAACATACCATTCCCAGTTCCGCAACTCGTGGGTGTCAAAAGAGCATGCAAAGCCATCCCGCATCCACCACAACATCACGAAAAGCAGATCCAAACAAGACCTCTCCACGACCTGTTTGGGTCGGCTGCTCTTCGTTCGCTGCGGCATCAACGCAACAGAGATCTTGCGGATCCTGTTGCGTGAAGAGAGGCACATTCAAGGTATCACACCCAGATGTCAACATCACTCTTCCGATTGCTCCCACAAAAAACACATATCGGAACTCTCCACCAATGTGCTTTCAACGGCTGTTTCATTCGGATCAGCATCACCGTGCCCTTCGCAACCATCGCCATCATGAGACTCACCTTGCTCTTCTTCAACGCTCTGCTCGTCGCCGCTTCGAGAGGTGGCGCGAACGCCTGGTTGCATGACCGCTTCCTCACCGCTCCCTTATCCTCTCGCAAACATGAGGAAGGCTCCTCCTCTGGCGCATCGGCAATTTCGTCTCACCGCACCAACAGTGCAGGTGTCGCCAACGCCAACGCCAACGGCAAACCATCCGAGATCGGAGACAACGCTGCCAAAGGAGCCAAACCGCCGAACAACGCCGTTGGCGCAACGGAACGCTCTCTCCAGATGGACATACCACCAGTCGACGTGTGCTCTATCGCCATCCCGCTCGAGTTCTCCGTGGGACAAACTAACATCTCGGTGGTGTCCCAAATCACAGCTGTCACCGTCGACGCTGTGGACATGTGCAAGTTGTTTCCAGCCGCCTATGAGGGCTACACGATCGTTGGGAATGGCAACACCTTCTACGCCACGACCTGCTCCAGTGAGCACAATAGCATCCGCACAGGTCTCACCGTATCCTCCTTCAAGGGCCCGTCTGACGCTACGTCCTGCCCATACGATGACTTCGCTTGTCTGGGAAGCAACTCTGGCGACATCTGCCCGTTCAACCCATTCAATGCAGCATCATTCATTTGGAAGACGGAACCAAATGTGCTCTACCACATCGGAATCTATGACCTCGATGAGACCGCTGACACCTACGAGTTGACCATCGGCGAAATCCCCAGTCCTCCTCCCGCCAACGACGTTTGCTCCGCGGCCATCCCTCTAGTTCTACAGAATGGCACCGTCACTGTCTCTGGAAGCACCGCCAACGCATTGCCCGATAACCCCGACAAATGCTTCAGCTTCGGATTCTCCACTTTGTGGTACAGCATTGTAGGTGACGGACAAGAGCTCACTGCGACGACCTGCTCCGAGCAGACCACGGCTCCAACGGCCGTGAGGGAGGTTCGATCCGAAGACGGATCCTGCGAGAATCTTGAATGCGGACTGACCGGATTTGACGATTTCAGCTGCGGCACGTCTCAGGGCCAGGGCTCCGTGTCCTGGTTTGCTCGCAAGGGCGCGACGTACTTCATCCAGCCCATCGCCGCAAACCCTGGCAGCGGCGGAGACTTCGAGATGACCATCGCCATATCCGAGCCATCTATCTTTGAAGTCTGCGACGATGCCAGAAATCAAGCCGTGGAAGGGCTTCTCGGCACAGAATGCGGCTTCTGCAGTTTCACTTTTGACTCTCTCTCCTTCGAGTGCACTGTCCCGTGCTTGGCCTGCAGCTCCGATCGCAGCGTCTGCACGCAGAAAACCACAACCACAACCGTCACCCCTTCCTTGGTGACCACGACAGAACTACTCATCCAACACACCGAAGGCCCCAACGACGACATCATCTATCGCTACGCCGATGATGGAACATGCACGGTCATGGTCGGCAGCCAGACCTGCACATCCTGCTCCGTCGGGTCATGCGGAAGGCCCATCCTCAGCTGCGCCAACATCGACGCCGATATGCCAGACCTTGACCTTTGCACCAACGAAACCTCTCCTGGCGTCGCTGGGTCATTCAACATGTCCACCAGCCCGCTGTACGCCCTCATCTCATCCGAGTTCGATGGATGCAGCGTCTACGAATCAACACTGGCATGCGAACAGACGGCCGCAGAAGTTATCGAAGAAGATGACCTCAACTGCATCTGTGACTTCGATTCCACCGACGGCATGACCGTATTGATTTGCGATCAAACGTGCGGAGTCGTCTGCAACCTCGAAGAGACGATCTGCGGTTTGCAGTCGCGTACCCAGGACTTCCAGGTTGATGGTGAAGCCACCTTTTCACAAATCCGATTCGACTATCTCACAGGCTTCGATTCATCTTTCAACGCTCTGGTCGTCGGCGCGTCCTCGGACTCATCCTGCTTTGTGAGTCCATCTGATGGCTGGTCTTGCGACTGCGAGTCTGTGCAATGCGCCGACAACAGCACGGATCTTTCCTTTTCTTGCAACAAAGACACAGAATCCTTCGACTACAGCTTCTGCGAGCCAGGTCCTATCGATATCCCTGTCTTCTCAGTGTTGTCTGAGGATGGATTCGAGATCTGCCTCGACAAGAGTCCGCAGAACAAGATTTGCCAAGCAGCAATTCTACTTGATGCTGCAGATGACTTCGTTTCTTCAAATACCGGCATCCAAATTGACCCGCAGCCAAACTCCTGCAATAGCGAGGCCGCTGGTGGGCTGTGGTACGACATGATTGGCTCGGGTGAAGTCATGAAGATCGAACCCTGCTTGGACACCGATGAGGCCACGAAGATATCCGTGCAGACGGGAATCTGCGATGCCGACGTGCAGTGCGTGGACTCAACAGAGTTCAGCTGCGGCCCACTCTTCCTCGATGCCAAAAACGGAACATTGTACCATATGCACTTCTTCACCCCTTTCTCCACCCCTTTCTCCAACAGCAATGAAAGTGTCACCTTCGCCGTCTCTACGGCAAACGCAGCGGAGACCGCATGCGTCAAGGTCAAGGAAGTGGAAGAAGCGACTGACGAATTGACCTGCATATGTACGAGTTCACCGCAGTTCGATTCCGCAACCCTTTCTTGCTCAACCAGTTGTGGTGAGTTCTGCAACACCGATGTGACAGCCTGTGGCAAACTCTCTCTCTTCAGTGAGTTCAACTCGATGGGAGAGGCCACATCGGAATCCACCATTTATAGCTACACATCGGGCCGAGAGGGAATCACTGTGCAATTGACTGTCATCACGGGAGATTTCCCATTTTGTGATGGCCTATTCGCGGAAGGGGCCCAAGCAACCTCCTGCACATCATGCAGCTTCACGACCTGCTCATCCGGAGATACGGCCGTGCTCCTGGACTGCACCAACATCGACGGTGGTGAAATCTTCGACTTCTGTGGGAACATCACGGTCGACTCCGACAGCCCGTTCCAGGTATTCGATACTGACGAGTTCGAACTCTGCTACGCCAACGGAACGCTGCCACCGACTGATGCGCCCACAGGAATGCCGTCCGCATCTCCGTCTGTGTCACCCAGCGGGTCGCCATCCGTTTCACCCAGCGGGGCTCCGTCTGTGTCACCCAGCGGGGCTCCGTCCATGTCACCATCCGGTTCCCCGACCTCCGGTGCAGCGTTCTCGTTCCGCATGACATCCATGAGCAGCATCATCGCACCGTGTGTGGTGGCAGCCATCGCATCTTGGATGCTGTCTGTGGTGTAGGCAAAGACCCTGATCAAGACCAGATAACATCCGAGCACATGCTGCCTGCTGTTACATGCAGTAGGACGCAGATACACACACATGCTTGCTTCGTGATAGGTTCTTCGAGCACCGCGCCGTGAGATCCGAAACATCCATTGTCGCCCCGCACCCACATCACAGCAGGGCATGACACTGCATGGAAGTGGGCCGAAGTGGATAAACTCAAAAGAGTCCTCTGACATGAAGAGCAGAACAATGATCTAACCGACAATACTTCTGCAGCAGCGAGTGGCGCCTAGATAGTACGCTAGCTCGTTTTGTTGTCACCATTGCACTATTCGTGTAGTATTCGTTCGGTACAGTATGGCACGAAAGCAAGATGAATATCCGTAGGTACGACTCGATGCGACGTGCATCTTGCGCAACCCATCTTGATGTTGCTGGTACGTGGGTTTTACTCGTACATCGCTTCGGCGTACTCCATCACGACTACAGCGCCTGCATCACAACGGAACATGAAGCTGAAGTCCAATCCGCACATCACCATCAGCTGAAGCATCTTGCCCCAATATGTAGTAGATCGCATACGTCAGTTAGGCGCCACGCATCATCAGAGAACTTGGTGATGAAGGGGTTGATGAAGTTGAAGTTGATGATGGCGTTTGACACAAAGGCCGACATGGACTTTGATACAAAAAACGAGTTGAACATCAACATGGAATGTGATTTTGTTTTGTGCTACGTTCGGCGTCACTTCCTGTGCCGGCTTGTCATCCGTACTCGTATTCGTCTTCGTGCCTTGTAGTCCACCGCAGAATGATCCTGGATGGTGCGATGTGATGCGCTGTGGTGTGACATGGCATTATTACTCCATGAGAATGTGTCATGCAGTTAGACCAGAGAACTTGGGAAAACGGCATCGAGCGATGGTTCGGTTTGGTTTGTTGCTTGGACCACGCCTCGGGGGCTTATTGATGTGGTGTTTATGAGTGTCTTCTTCCATCCCAATAGAGCTAAACTAGCAGTTAGGCTAAGGAAGGATTTCCTGGAACACATGACTCGTTTTCCACGAATCGGCCTGAACCATGTTTCGGACATAACCACGTTTGGAGCAGGCACAAGTCTTGGAAGCAACTCTTTGAAACCCAGGACCCATGGAAAAAGGGTCCCAATAACTGGATCATCGGAACCCCTCCCCACCGAAAACTTGATGCCGATACAAGACTGCTGGATCGACGGTGCGGTTCCACGTGGGAGTACACGCAAGATGACCTTCGCCCAGCTTACAACTCCATGAAGGAAACTCTCCCATGGTACTGGAGCTACGCAAACCCTACGGCCCTTTTCTGACAGCAACCCAACGAAAGGGCCTGTCGAGATGTACATGTGAGCATATGTCAAGATGTACATGTAAATGTGCATCGTTCACCCGTTATTCTCTCATACGCACTTGGACGGTATAACTACATTCGTGTAGATAGTATGCTGTGATTCGTCAGAATTGAGCATTCTCTTCTTTTCGAAGTTTCGGGTCAACACTTCGAAAAGTACCATGCCTTCGTGGTATCGGCCGTAACTCCAACCTCAATCATAGTATCTCATGAAGAACCCATAGTTAGTCCGAGATAAAATGACGTGGCACACAACCAAAACGCTCAATCATGAGCATGTACTGCGACAGACTCTCTTTTTAGCAGTTTGGCCAAACCGTAAAAATAGACTGGCATGACTTCGAAAACTTCGAATTTCCATTTGCGTTTTGTTCGAAACGTACTTCGCAACCAGACAGACAGACGCGCACCAAACACGATACGATTCAGTCACCCTGAATATCTCTAAGCTCGATATATTAGCGTGTGCGTTCCGTCGCGTCAAAGCCACATGGTTTGATCATGCTTGGGACTGTTTATGAAGTTGATAAATCGTTCGTTCACACATCTTGAATGCTACGAGCGGATTTTGAAACGCTTGGACCGTGCACGAATGACGTGAACACAGGCTCTATACGCATGATGTATGCTACGATAGGGTGAGATGAAAAGGCATGCCGAAGGCACCAGCAGACTCAATGGTGGGAATAATAGTTTAAGCCGTCCGGGGCATAGTGCTAGTGGCGGAAATTGGTAACATTGTGCAGAAATTGGCTCAATGACAACACTGGCCCGGCTCCACCAAACATTCCAATGTGTCTCTCTAGACTTGCATGTAAATGATCAATGCGCGAGCAAACCAACGATGGTGGGCCATGGTATGGTCCCCAATGGGTGCGTTCCGAGTGGTTACAGGCCGTAATTACATATTTAGAGGTCACTCCGGTCATATTTGGTGATACATATGACTGTGAATATTCAGCAACACTGAATATCATGTTCTGGCCAGATGTACATGTAAAGGATCGATCCGCGAGCGCACCAACGATGGTAGGCCATGGTATGGTCCCTCATGGGTACGTTCCAAGTGGTTATAGGTCGCCAATGCATATTTAGGGGTCTCTCCGTCCAATTTGGTGATACATATGACTGTGAATATTCAGCACCACTGTATATCGTGTTCTTGCCAGATGTGTATAGGAATGATCAATGCGCGAGCAAACCAACGATGGTGGGCCATGGTATGGTCCCTCATGGGTGCGTTCCGAGTGGTTATAGGTCGCCAATGCATATTTAAAGGGTCCTCCGGTCAAATTTGGTGATACACGCGAAGTTGAATATTCAGCGCCACTGAATATCGTGTTCTGGCCAGAAGTGCATAGGAATGATCAATGCGCGAGCAAACCAACGATGGTGGGCGATGGTATGGTCCCCAATGGGTGCGTTCCAAGTTGTTATAGACCGTAATTACATATTTAGAGGTCCCTCCGGTCCAATTTGGTGATACACGCGAAGTTGGAAATTCAGCGCCACTGAATATCGTGTTCTGGTCAGATGTGTACAGGCATCATCAATGCGCGAGCAAACCAACGATGGTGGGCGACGGTATAGTCCTCGGTGGGTGCGTTCCGAGTGGTTATAGGTCGCCAATGCATATTTAAAGGGTCCTCCGGTCAAATTTGGTGATACACGCGAAGTTGAATATTCAGCGCCACTGAATATCGTGTTCTGGCCAGAAGTGCATAGGAATGATCAATGCGCGAGCAAACCAACGATAGTGGGCGACGGTATAGTCCTCGTTGGGTGCGTTCCGAGTGGTTATATGCCGTAATTACATATTTAGGGGTCACTCCGGTCCAATTTGGTGATACACGCGAAGTTGGAAATTCAGCGCCACTGAATATCGTGTTCTGGTCAGATGTGTACAGGCATCATCAATGCGCGAGCAAACCAACGCTGGTGGGCCATGGTATGGTCCCCAATGGGTGCGTTCCGAGTGGTTATAGACCGTCATTGCATATTTAAGGCGTCCTCCGGTCCAATTTCGTCACACACATGAAGTTGAATATTCAGCACCACTGATTATCGTGTTCTGGCCAGATGTACATGTAAAGGATCAATGCGCGAGCAAACCAACGATAGTGGGCGACGGTATAGTCCTCGGTGGGTGCGTTCCGAGTGGTTATAGGCCGTAATTACATATTTAAGGCGTCCTCCGGTCCAATTTCGTGATTCATATGACTGTGAATATTCAGCAACACTGAATATCGTGTTCTGGCCAGAAGTGCATAGGAATGATCAATGCGCGAGCAAACCAACGATGGTGGGCCATGGTATGGTCCCCCATGGGTGTGTTCCGAGTGGTTATAGGCCATCATTGCATATTTATGGGGTCCTCCGGTCAAAGTTGGTGATTCATATGACTGTGAATATTCAGCACCACTGAATATCGTGTTCTGGCCAGATGTACATAGGAATGATCGATCCGCGAGCAAACCAACGATGGGGGACGATGGTATGGTCCCCAATGGGTGCGTTCCGAGTGGTTATATGCCGTATTTGCATATTTAGGGGTTCTGCGGTCAAATTTCGTCACACACATGAAGTTGAATATTCACCAACACTGAATATCGTGTTCTGGCTAGAAGTGCATAGGAATGATCGATCCGCAAGCGCACCAACGATAGTGGGCCATGGTATGGTCCTCCATGGGTGCGTTCCGAGTGGTTATAGGTCGCCAATGCATATTTAGGCGTCCTCCGGTCAAAATTGGTGATTCATATGACTGTGAATATTCAGCAACACTGAATATCGTGTTCTGGCCAGATGTGCATACAAATCATCGATCCGCAAGCAAACCAACGCTGGCGGGCCATGGTATGGTCCCCGATGGGTGCGTTCCAAGTGGTTATAGGCCGTAATTACATAGTTAGAGGTCCCTCCGGTCAAATTTGGTGATACACGCGAAGTTGAATATTCAGCGCCACTGAATATCATGTTCTGGCCAGATGTACATAGGAATGATCGATCCGCGAGCAAACCAACGATGGGGGACGATGGTATGGTCCCCAATGGGTGCGTTCCGAGTGGTTATATGCCGTATTTGCATATTTAGGGGTTCTGCGGTCAAATTTCGTCACACACATGAAGTTGAATATTCACCAACACTGAATATCGTGTTCTGGCTAGAAGTGCATAGGAATGATCGATCCGCAAGCGCACCAACGATAGTGGGCCATGGCATGGTCCTCCATGGGTGCGTTCCGAGTGGTTATAGGTCGCCAATGCATATTTAGGCGTCCTCCGGTCAAAATTGGTGATTCATATGACTGTGAATATTCAGCAACACTGAATATCGTGTTCTGGCCAGATGTGCATACAAATCATCGATCCGCAAGCAAACCAACGCTGGCGGGCCATGGTATGGTCCCCGATGGGTGCGTTCCAAGTGGTTATAGGCCGTAATTACATAGTTAGAGGTCCCTCCGGTCAAATTTGGTGATACACGCGAAGTTGAATATTCAGCGCCACTGAATATCATGTTCTGGCCAGATGTACATAGGAATGATCGATCCGCGAGCAAACCAACGATAGTGGGCCATGGCATGGTCCCCAATGGGTGCGTTCCGAGTGGTTATATGCCGTATTTGCATATTTAGGGGTTCTGCGGTCAAATTTCGTCACACACATGAAGTTGAATATTCACCAACACTGAATATCGTGTTCTGGCTAGAAGTGCATAGGAATGATCGATCCGCAAGCGCACCAACGATAGTGGGCCATGGCATGGTCCTCCATGGGTGCGTTCCGAGTGGTTATAGGTCGCCAATGCATATTTAGGCGTCCTCCGGTCAAAATTGGTGATTCATATGACTGTGAATATTCAGCAACACTGAATATCGTGTTCTGGCCAGATGTGCATACAAATCATCGATCCGCAAGCAAACCAACGCTGGCGGGCCATGGTATGGTCCCCGATGGG